>APFE030592353.1:26324-70991 GCA_000404065.3 Pinus taeda | reverse complement strand
CCTAAAAATCCCCTTATGATAGTTGGTAGGTTGGAACTTGAGCTGATTATTAACAAAATGACTTGAGGTAATGGCTAGTAGGTTAGAACTTGAGTTGATTGTTTATGGCATGGCTCTAGGTGAACCTTCCATAGACTCATTTCCCCATATAGACATGAGGACATGGATGTAACCATATCAACCACTATATAATTAAAAAAACCCTAATTATAATCAGCAAGAGTATTCTTGGATAATTTATTCAAAAGTTGTAGAGAATATGGTAACCTTGTGGGCTACTCTATATTCAAGTAACCCTAACTATAATTGACAAGAGTACTATTAGTAAATTTGGAAGACAAGTTTAAGCATGTTTGCATGAACTAATGAAAATATCAATTATATGAATTTCCATAGGACTTAAGCATTGTAGCCCTAAGGATTAACTTAATTGGATGAGTTCCCATTGCTAAAGCATCTCACCCATGAGAGGTCATGGGGTCAATGCTCCTCGACGCCGAAGAGATGTGATCCCTTTAGGCCAGATCGAAGTACTATAATGTTTTCCAAATGTTAATAAAAATGACATTTTGCAATGGATTGTAGATGCCATTTAGTGCAAGCATATAGGAAGAAACATACTTTGAGTAAATTTTAGGAAGAAACATGTCCTAAATAAAAATCTTAAAATTTAGTCATATTAGATAACACATAATAATATTTTTTTGTCACTGCCACACATTTACAAATGATAAATGTATTGTTTTTAAATAATTTATTTTGATAAAATTTGATTTACAAATAAGCTATTATTATAAAATTGGATACTCCACTCATCATTCGAGATCAACTTAATAGCTAATAATCTTTCCTAATATTTTGAGTTGCCACTCCACCCATCAAATGTACTTGATATGATAGAGAAAATATCCACACTCCACTTGATTTCACTAGATTTCTTGATAATAGAAAAAATGTCCACCAAAAATATTAAAACTTATAAACTCCCGTGCACTACATATCCCAAAACTTCACCATAGTGAAAATCTTCATATTACAAAATACTAGTAACAAAAAGACTATTTCTTTGCAACAATAAGCCCTAACGGCCGGGCAACAAACCTTTTGATTTCATGCTACATATACTCCGTGAACAAATTTGACCCGCACCAAACAACTCTTTTTTTTGCAACAGGCTACAACTGGAGGGCTATAACCCTTTTGTTTTTATACTACATAGAGTAACAAATTTGACCGAAACCAAACGTCTGTATCTTTTTAGCAACAGGCCCTAGTTGGTGGGCTATAAACCTTTTGACTTCATACCACATAAACTCCATTAACGAATTGACCCATACCAAACTAGTCTATTTTTGCAGTAGGCCCTAACTGGTTGTAGACCCTAACTGGTTGGCTACAAACATTGTTAACCTACTGATTTCATGCAACACGTAGTTTTATTCCGATTGCCCATACTGGGGCTACATCATTTTACAGCGATTTAACATCCAGCATAATGACACAAATTTGGGCAACAATAAACCAGTAACCTGCTTAGGACTCTTGGAATTCCATACCCAAATAACTTATATTGTTGGGCTAGATATTCAACTGCTCTGATTTGAGTGTGGATCCTCTAATTATTCCTTTTCAATGTAAATAAATCTACCTTCAATGAAATTGTGCATATCTGATGATATTTGCCTTCCAAACAGGTAGAAGGCATCTCTGATCAGCAAGGCCACTGGTGTCTTTATCTCTATTCTCCTTCAGCATTCCATTCTGAGACTTGCTCTCCTATCAACTTTTGCATCGATTGCACTGTGGAATTTCTTTCTATTACTATTATATAAGAGTTCTTGGAAGCAAACATCATCTTTACAATCATTCCATTCTGAGACTTGCTCTCCTATCAACTTTTGCATCAATTGCACTGTGGAATTTCTTTCTATTACTATTATATAAGAGTTCTTGAAAGCAAACATCATCTTTACAATTGTTAACTTACTTGATTTGCTACAGTCCTGTTTGAAGCATTTGCAGGCGCTTGTTCATGAAATTCACAACCTTCTGACTCTGATCAAGTGCTTCGGGACAAGATTCAAAATTTGGCATCAAATGGAAACAATGCCCCATGTTGCCATACTCCACCACTTCTAAATCCTGCCCGGCTGCCTTCATGGCCTGACAAAATTCTACAGACCTGTCATAAAATTTATCGAGCTTCCCAATTGTTATCAATGTCGGAGGCAGAGCTACCTGGCTGGCGTCGGGGATCGATGGATTGAAGACATAATAGTTCTTGTTGCTCCCCTTGGGTAGCGCCAGTATCGAAACTTGGTCCATGATGTCTGCCGGAACCAAGGCCAGATCCGGCGGGTTCTCGATTTCCGATTTACTTTTCTCCTCCTTCAGAAATCCAGGATGCAATAAAATCATCCCGATGATCTTCACCGCTGGCCTTTGGGCTTGGCCGATTTCGGAACTAGCAGCAGACAGGGCTACCTGGTAGGTTAAATTTGCCCCTGCGCTTTCTCCAGCCAGGAAACAGCGCTCCAGGTCCCCGTGCTGCGAGAGCCACTGGGATTCGATCTCGCGTCGGGCAATACGGTTGAGCCAGGCAATGGCTCTGATGCAGTCCTCGCATCCTGTCGGCAGGCGATGCTCCGGGGCTCGCCTGTAGGCGACTGAAACCCAAATCGACTTCGTGTCCACGGCCCTTTGGCGGGAAAGGGAGTCCTTCTCTGGATCAGACGGGCTCCCGATGCAGAACCCGCCTCCAGGAATGTGAAGAACAACCGGCAATCTGGCCGAAGAATCGTCATTGATGGCGCAATTGGGAAGGAAAATTCGTGCCCATACGCCGGTGGTATCGTCAATCGTTATATCCATGGAAGCGACGCCATCGACAAAGGCACCCTGAGAAGAAGGTACTGGACTGCCATGGTGGCGCTCGATGGATCCATCTTCATACAGCCTTACAACGCCACCAGGGAATTCTGCGATAATTTCTCCCCTGTTTCCCATCAGTGATAACAAATTGATTACTCTGGCAAGTGAATTTGAGTTTCAGCAGAAAGAAAAAGGGCAGGGCAGCTCTGTTCAGGGATGAAGATGGAGAAGTATCCAAGAAGTGAATTAATATGAAAAGCAGTAGAGAGAAAAAGGGCAGGGCAGTTCTCGTTCAGGGATGAGGAGATGGGGAAGTACCCAAGAAGTGAATTAATGTGAAGAGCGGCTGGGGAAATTGAAACGATTGGTCGCCAAAATGGAGTGGAGGTTGAATGGCAGATGGAGGGAACCCCAAGCCGGTGGGTGGTACTGAGAATTCATTACTTCTTCCTATTATTGACTGATGTGATTGGCTTTTGCCTTTTCTCCTGTGAGTAAGCGTGTAGAGTGGTGCAGTCATCGTCTCTTGTTATTGGGTGCGTGCAAGGTGTGTGAACCATGTGGGTTTCCTTTGTGAAGTTGCAAAGGATTTTCACAGACGACAAATTTGCAAGTAGCGACATTTCCATATGGGGTGTGTTAGGATGCGAGGTCTTTGGATGGTAGTGAAGCTGCACGCTGATGTGGACTTGGCCCTGTGGGATGCATTTGCCCATATCACGATGTTGATATACATTTTTGGGGTTTAGCCCATATCACGATGTTGATATACATTTTGGGGTTTAGTTCTGGTTGAGATGGATGTTTTTATTTTTTTAAACTGTGATAAAATTTGTCATAATTTTGTTGTCAAATTAAAGAGTAATTCAATTAGAAAATTTTGTCATGATTTTGGTAAAAAATTAAGAAATCTGGGTTAAAATTGTCAAGTTTGAGGATCTTGGGTGTCCAAAGGGGGTTTTAGATGGTACTGAATCTATTCCCACTATCCAAAAAATGATTTAAACACTCTTATGATTGGAATTTTTGAAAAAAAAAGCTGGATTCCAGGAAAAATTCATCAAATTAATATTGGGGACAACCAATGGAGACAATTTGTTAATGCAGGTTGACTCATCATTGTTATTCAAGGAAAACCACACTACCTATAATCGCTTGTTGCTCCGTAAGGGGCACACTTTCACTCTGTCAAAGGGTTTTAGATGGTACTGAATCTATTCCCACCATCCAAAAAATGATTCAAACACTCTTATGATTGGAATTTTTGAAAAAAAAAACTGGATTCCAGGGAAAATTCATCAAATTAATATTGGGGACAACCAATGGAGACAATTTGTTAATGCAGGTTGACTCATCATTGTTATTCAAGGAAAACCACACTACCTATAATTACTTGTTTCTCCGTAAGGGGCACGCTTTCACTCTGTCAAATGCCTCTGGGTCCATTCCCTTGTTTCCTTACGTCCTAGGAAGACAAATTCTTAGCCAAGCAGAAGTAGTCACATCCAAGCGAGACACGTTCTTAGCTAAGGAGAAATAGTTTTAGGGCATACTCCAGGGCCATATTTTTAAACATTGGGAAAACCTACAATTAGTTGTCAAACCAACAATGGAACTTAGTTGTCACTCTGCTATGTGCAAAACACACCGAATCATCATTATTATTCAAGAAAAAACACACCACTTGGAAACGCACCAAATCATCATTGTTATTCAAGGAAAAGTACACCACTATCATTGTTATTCAAGGAAAAACACACCACTTGGAAACACACCAAATCATCATTGTTATTCAAGGAAAAGCACACCACTTGGAATTACTCCTGACACGTTCTTAGCTAAGGAGAAATAGTTTTAGGGCATACTCCAGGGCCATTTTTTTAAACATTAGGAAAACCTATAATTAGTTGTCAAACCAACAATAGAACTTAGTTGTCACTCTGCTATGTGCAAAACACACCGAATCATCATTATTATTCAAGGAAAAACACACCACTTGGAAACACACCAAATCATCATTGTTATTCAAGGAAAACTACACCACTATCATTGTTATTCAAGGAAAAACACACCACTTGGAAACGCACCAAATCATCATTGTTATTCAAGGAAATGTACACCACTATCATTGTTATTCAAAGAAAAACACACTGAATCATCATTGTTATTCAAGGAAAAGCACACTTGGAATTACTCCTCCCAAATGCCTATAAGCCTTGAGCTGTTAACATGTTTCTTTATATACAAGGAGCCTTGAGTTATTAACATGTTTTTTTATATATAAGGAAGACCAACACTTAAACCAAACAAAACCTGTGTTAAAACATATTCCAAAATTAAATTTTGAAATATAAATATATAATTACTATTATTATTATAGTATTATTTATTTACAAATAATTAAATGTTAAAAGGAGGAGAGTATTAATATTATATATTTTTAAAGAAGTTAGAAATTAAATTATTTTTATGTAATTTTAATTTATAAATAATAATTATTTAAAAAAAACATATAATAATCACGATGTTTAAAATTTTCAATGTAATTTAATATATTGGGGTTTTAAAGCATTAAAAAAGATTTATTTCATTTTATTATTGCTTTTACAAAGGTTTGAGAGTGATAGGTTTGTTTTTAATTTTTTCAATTGGGTTTTTAAAAGTATTAAAAAGATTTGTTTCATTCCATTATTGCTTTTAAAAATGTTTGAGAGTGACAGGTTTGTTTTTAGCGGAGTTAAAAGGCGTTATTGCTGTTAATTTTGAGAGTGGTATGGTCGTTGTTTGCTTGTTCTTTTAATAATTTGGAGGGAGATAAAAGTTTCATATTTTATGTGTAATAATTTAGGTTTGATATTTTTATGATATTTTATATTAAAATAAGTGTTATAAAGTCGTTTGTTTTTTGTTTAGTAGAAAAATAGTGAAATTATTAATATATTAAAAAATTTAGTGATTATAATTAAAAGAAATTGTTATTATATTTTCCACATGTAATTGTAAAATGTATTTACTAAATTTATGTTTGATAATGAAGAGACACATTTATATTGTATCAGTTGAAAACTGAGTTATTATATTCAGATTATGTCATTTGTTATTTGATGATTTGTATGTTAATTTACAATTGTCTTGTGAAATGTGGAAAAATAAAAATGAATTTAGAAATGTAAAATTATTAATGTTTGAAATTTCATTCATTAACACAAAAAATGGTTAAAATATGTTAACAACATCTCTCATTATAATCATAAAAAATTAAAATTTGAATATTATCTTATTTAATTTAATATTATTATTTAGTAAATAAATAAATTCACTAATGATAATTATAGCAAATATTTAAAAATATGATATTTATATTTATTTTAATGGGGTATAAAAACAAATAATTCAAGTTTTTAAACTAAATTAATTAATTAAAAAATATTTTATTATACATATTCTAATTAATAATAATTATATTTAATTTAATTATAAAGAATAATAATTGTTAATTAAAAAATTAATCCCTACAAAATTAAAATAAAATATTAAAAAATAATATTTTAACTTATTAAGAAATAAACTGAGGTTTTAAATTCAATTCATTGTACTTTTGAAAACGTAAAATTTATGAAATCCATTCGTTTTGAAACATACCATTACTTAAAAAAAACACAATATGTATATGATCCCTAATTTGTTTTAATAAAATTTCAATATACTTTATTAACATATCATTAGGATATTTATTTAAAACGTATTGTAAAAAAGAAATATGAAATAAAGTTGTATATTTAATAATTTTATTATAAAACTAGATATGATGATAATGATGGTGGTTAACGTCCACTGAGACCAAATTGGTCTATCGGACCTACAATTTTCTTAATTTTTATTTGTCTGGCTCCTCGTCTTTCTTGGCGAGATTGGTGTTGTAGCTTTCTTTCTTTTCTCTACGGTCTTCCAACTTCCTTTGTCTTGCATCTCCTTCATCTCTTCTGGTTCTTGGGACATTGGTGTCTTAGCTTCGCGATCTATAGTCGAAGAAGTTTGGTTTAGGAGATCTGTTTTGCTGTTAAATGAAGATTCATTTTCTACGGTATTCAAATCCTCATAACTGTTGATTTTTAGGGGCGGGCTTTCTCCTTGCTTGCTTTGAGAGTTGTTTCCTTCTTCCTTCATTTCTTGTGACTCAGAGTTTTCTCTAGAATAATCTTCTTTGGTGACAGTGTAGTGTTCTTTGTGCTCCTTCCCACCATGTAGATATGTGGTAGTTTTTTCTAGCAAAATTTTTCTCAGAGGCTTTTGGGCAATTTTTGGCTAGATGCCCTGTCTCAAAGCACGATCGACATCTGAAGAGGACACTTTCATAATCAAGCTTCTGGTTCCACACATAGTCTTTACTTGTTAGGTTTATTTCAGCTGGGAATCCCGCGCTGAAATCCATTTCCACACATATGCGTGCATAGGTGGTTCTGGCATATTCTTCTGTTTCTGGGCACCTGCAGTAAAATTTCCCAATTGCATTTCCAATGGCTTTTAGCGAGGAGAGATTCCAGAGATGCAGGGGTAGACTTGGCAATCTCACCCAAACTGGTGCTGAGGTTATCACTGCTGTAGAGGGATCGAATGATGGGTTCCATGGCTTCATGAATAGCCCTGATTTTTCCCAAAACCAGGGGCCGGAATCTAGAATACATTGTCTGCTTTCAGGATTTTCAAAATCTACTATAAAGAAACCTCTAGCACACGGGTAGATATTAATTTCATCAGAAATGATAGGCTTCCATACCTCCGAGATCCAATTGTGGAGTGCTATCAGCCGCGGCCAAAAACCATTGAACCAGAAAATTAGGGCACTTTCGGAGAACTTCAAAGCTTCATTGAGTGAGTCCTGGACCACTTGGATAGTGGGCGCTGGGGCTTCACTCACGATATGGGCAGGAGATTGCCCTCCAGAGGCGAATGAGCCACCAGTTATTTTTGCGAAGCTCGGAGCCATATTTTACGTAGATCTGCACCAGATCGAAAGCCAAACCGCAGATCTAAAGAGATACGAACGTCCCACTCAACCTCAGATACTGACCAACTACGTCCTCCACACGTTCCACTGTCTCTAAAAGATTACGAACATCCACCGGATAGCAGATCTGAAGACCGACAAGCTGCGAGATACCGCAGATCTCAGATCTGAAGACCGATACTGCAGATATTTAAGATCATGATACCGCAGATCTGAAGACCGATACCGCAGATATAATAAGAATTGGGATACCGCAGATATAATAAGAACCTCTCGCAGCGAAGAACCGAAGAACCGCAGAGAAAACTGCGAAGAACTGCGAAGAACCGGAGAGCTGCGAAGAACCGCAGAGAAAACTGCGAAGAACTGCGAAATATGCAAAGAACTGTATATGCAGCCGCAGTGTGATTCACAAAGCTTTTGGTGCTTCTGTATAATGCAACCAGGGTGTCTTTATAAGTTTATAGCGAGGAAAAAGAAAGATCCGAACAATATCCCAGAAAAAGAATGGAATGGAGACTTCAACAAATTCCAGACTTGAAGTGTGGGTTGAATATAATTAGTCGACTTTCTTTGACGAAGATATTTCCAGAAACCTTGCCCGTGGCCTCTTGGAATGATCGCGATATAAAATTTAAATATATTAATAATGATTAATTAAAATTAAAATAATATTCCCCACAAATATAAAATTACAATCATTTTAAAATTTTATTACCAAATCAATGTCACGTGGATTATGGTGTTAACCATCTTCATTTAAGCTAGTGCACTCACTTCACTTAGATTTATGTGTAAGTTGAACTAAGTTTAAAGCGATTTGTCTTTAGTGCAACTTTTTGGAAGCTTTCCTTCTGGGCTTTTTCTGTTTAATTTCTCTAAAATTTGGCAGGAATTTATTGAAATAACAAGTTTGATGGGTAACACCTGCACAATTGAAGTGCCCTAGAGTTTTTTCAGGGTGTTGAATCCATATATAGAGTCAAAAAACTACTTTAAATAACACAATTCAAGAGTTTACCTCAATTTTTTTGGCCAGATTCGCCACGAGAAATTCCAAAAAGTCACACTAAAGACAACTCCATTCCAAGAACTGGATGGATTTGAGAGAGTGAGGTTAAGTTATATGTATTATTATTTATAATAATACTAAATTAATAGGATTGAATTGTTATTTAGTATTTTAATCAATACATAAATTCTAAAGTATTTAGCAATAATATGTTCAATTTGATAGTCAATCCATTGAATATAAATAAATTAAATTGTTTTAAAAAATAAAAAATTTAATCTTAAAAATATTGAATTAATTTTTTTGTGAGAGCCAAAATAATATGATTTGACCTAAAACCCAATACAAGCTTAATAAAAATTAAAATAATTATAAATGTTATTTGATATATGTATTTTATAAGATATATTAATTAAATTTATTAATGAGATTGTACTAATACTAGTATTTTCCCCAGATGTTGCAGCGAACGTTGTAAGGCAGTAGAAAAGGAAATAGTAGCTTGAAGTGTCTTGTAAAATCGATGCAAGCTCTGCACAACATTATAATATTTCAAAATGATATATTTACAAGCTCAGCACAACATTATAATATTTCAAAATGATATATTTACAAGCTCTGCACAACATTATAATATTTCAAAATGATATATTTACAATGTCCAAGATCATTCAATCAACATTTATTACCACCATAAAGAACAATATAAACTTGGACAGAAATGAGAATGTTGAAGGTACTTTCCTTAGACACAACATTTGAAGTGCTTCCATGGTACTGTATAATATCTACAATAAACATATGATAGTTATTGTATAAAAATAAATATTGGAAACAAGTTACAATTCTTCTAATCAAAATCAACATCTCAATTACACTTTTGGAACAAATTGTCAAGCTAAGTCTAAGCAATTGTAACTCCAAAAATATCTAGAGAATAATACTAAAAATTAATTGTTTGGCATCATGTATCATTCTAGATGTATTATAAAATACAACCTTTCTAGTATTACATTTTTACACATTCAATGTATAACTTATGTGGTAATGGTAGAACCATATGTCATCTTTCCATGACCTTTGGGCAATTGGCTCTTACTATATCATTATAATGAGTTGCAACATGTTTTGAAGCCTTGTCTTATCTAATATGTTGTTATATCATGATGGTACATGATTGGTCATGCATTACTATAATATCTACAATAAACATATGATAGTTATTGTATAAAAATGAATATTGGAAACAAGTTACAATTCTTCTAATCAAAATCAACACCACAATTACACTTTTGGAACAAATTGTCAAGCTAAGTCTAAGCAATTGTCACTCCAAAAATATCTAGAGAATAATACTAAAAATTAATTGTTTGGCATCATGTATCATTCTAGATGTATTATAAAATACAACCTTTCTAGTATTACATTTTTACACATTCAATGTATAACTTATGTGGTAATGGTAGAACCATATGTCATCTCTCCATGACCTTTGGGAAATTAGCTCTTATTATATCATTATAATGAGTTGCAACATGTTTTGAAGCCTTGTTATGTTGTTATATCATGATGGTACATGATTGGTCATGCATTACTATATCATTACAGTGAGTTGCAACAGGTTTTGAAGCGTTGCCTTATATAATATATTGTTATATCATGATGGTACATGATTGACCATGCATAATTCTAATGCAGAACATTGAATATGTTTTAGATCAACTATCTTTAATTGTTAAACACCTTAAGTTGCAACATGTTTTGAAGCGTTGCCTTATCTAATGTGTTTTTATATCATGTTGATACATGATTGGCCATGCACAATTCTAATGCATAACTTTGACTCTAATTTAGATGAACTATATTTAATTGTTAAACACCTTAAGTTGCAACATGTTTTGAAGCGTTGCCTTATCTAATGTGTTGTTATATCATGTAGATACATGATTGGCCATTCATAATTCTAATGTAGAACATTGACTCTAATTTAGATGAACTATCTTTAATTGTTAAACAACTTAACTGGAAAAACACATTTGCTATATTAATGCGTTAATTACAAATAAGTCTAATTTAGATGAACTATCTTTAATTGTTAAACACCTTAAATTGCAACATGTTTTGAAGCGTTGCCTTATCTAATGTGCTCTAATTTAGATGATCTATCTTTAATGGTTAAACACCTTAAGTTGCAACATGTTTTGAAGCGTTGCCTTATCTAATGTGTTGTTATATCATGTTGATACATGATTGGCCATGCATAATTCTAATGCAGAACATTGACTCTAATTTAGATGAACTATCTTTAATTGTTAAACAACTTAACTGGAAAAACACATTTGCTATATTAATGTTTTAGTTACAAATGAGTCTAATTTAGATGAACTATCTTTAATTGTTAAACACCTTAAGTTGCAACATGTTTTGAAGCGTTGCCTTATCTAATGTGTTGTTATATCATGTTGATACATGATTGGCCATGCATAAACACATTTGCTATATTAATGTGTTAATTACAAATGAGTCTAATTTAGATGAACTATGTTTAATTGTTAAACACCTTAAGTTGCAACATGTTTTGAAGCGTTGCCTTATCTAATGTGTTGTTATATCATGTTGATACATGATTGGCCATGCATAATTCTAATGCAGAACATTGACTCTAATTTAGATGAATTACCTTTAATTGTTAAACAAATATTAATGTGTTAATTACAAATGAGAAAACGTATTCATATCTATCTATGTATTTTTTTTATATGACTAGTGATCTTGCATAGAAGGTTGTATAATATACCATACAACACTTTGTGATTGAGTTACCAAAAGTGTCCCGCAAGGAAGTTACTTTTAAAAAGCATGAATCTATTGCAATTAATCTTAAACATTTATTATGTATGTAAATACAAGACCACTCCAATTACCAATTTTATTAATAATAAAAAAAGAAGAAGATTAATCTAGTAACAAAACAATTTTAATGTACAAGTCCAATTCTATAGATATTGTAACAATTTGTTCAAAAAATTTAATCAAATTTTTTTATGTAAGGAACTAAATATTTTTTAATATAATATTTTTAATTGTTGTTTAATTCTTGTTTAGAAAAAAAATACACCACCTATCAAATTTATAATTTTTTATTAATTCATCCTCTTTATATATCCATCTATCTTTTTTTTTTCCCATAAGGAAAAGTCGTAATTTCTATTATAAGGGAGAAATTACATTTTGCAGATGCGGATCACATATTCATATGTGGCCTCTGGCCAGTCATGTTCATAAAAAATAACCTGAGTGTTCTAGATCTCCTCGCAGGGAGTCATAACTGATATAGATACAAAAATTAAATACAAAAATTGCTCTGTACTAAGAGCACTGTATATAGTTGCTATGAACTGTACATAGAGTATATAAAAAAAGTGCCATATATCAAAATTTCTTTTTATGGTTGGGTCATTGACCCATTCTGTTAAGATCTATGTATGGCCTGTGATAATATTGATGGAAATTTCCATCAATCATTTCCTGTATCTGCCATTGTTCTAGACGACTGTGCGCTGCTTCTTTTGACAGTTGGTCTGCTTCCGTGTTCTGTTCCCTGTAGATGTGACGACATTCAAAGGATTCAAAGGAGGTGATCAGTTGTTTGGCCTCATCAAGAATATTCCTTAAAGAGTAAGTATAACAATGAGAAGCAGAGTTGATCCAATTGCAAACAATCTGAGAATCTCCAAATAACTGAAGGTGTCTGCACTGCTTTTGGATGGCAAAATATATGATATGTTTGGCTGTGCTGAGCTCAGAGAAATTATTGGTGCTATTCGGATATTTAATCTGTATCCTATAATAATGAGCATCATTCAGATATAGAACAACGCCTCCACTGCAACCAGAGTCTTGTGCAGAACCATCAAAGAAAGCCCACGGCTTTGACTTATCAATGATAAGCGGGATGATAGTTCGGGTGGGTATGGTCCTGTCAGGCTCGGGTAGGATGTTGTAGTCAGCCATGGTATGGCTCAAGATAGTGGGCTAGGAGGGGGGCCTAGTATTGAAGATGGATTGGTTGCGGGCTATCCAAATAGGCCAGCAGACGAGTAGGGGCAAGTTTTTAAGTTTTCCAGAGTGGTCTCTGGTCCAATTGCTCCATGCTTCCATGATGCTAGTACCAGTCCAATCCTTGAGATCGGGGATGTGAAGAGAAATGCTATTCCAGAAGGATTTAGTGATAGGGTAGTGGATGAAGAGATGCTCGGTGCTCTCTTCTTCACTACAACAGAGGTGACATCTGAAAGGTCTGTGGAAGGATCGTTTCAATAGGTTTTTGCCGGTGGGGATTTTGTCAAATATGATATTCCACATGAGTAATCGACAACGAGGCGCGACCTGGAGCTTCCAAATCTTATTCCAGTGGGGACTGATGTCTGGAGGCTTATGCGGTTCCATTAACTTCAGGTACCCCTCCCTTGGAGTATATTGACCATGTTTGGCAATGGACCAGATGAGTTCATCGGGCCCATCAGTTAATCTGATGTTAGCTTGAGTGAGGGCCTCAGTGTAATTGTCCCAGTCTGCGTGCCACTGTTCCGGAATGTCTAAACGTGCTGATGAGAGCCAGGCCTGTTGGAGAAATATTGTGTTTGCATTATCACCAATATGGTTAATATGGGTTATACCCCTGGTGTGAAGGTGTCTGATAAGACCATCAGGGAGTCTGTGTAGGTTACCGCAGCCAACCCAGGGGTCCATACCAATCCTCACATCCTATACACTCTTAATCCGCCAGGTGATGCCTTCTCTGAGGAGTGGAAGGGAGAGTATAACCGCTTTCCATATGTTAGAGATATGGTGACCCGGGTTGTGTTGCTGTCGGAACCAATCCATGAGGTGGAAGGGACTAATGTATTTTTCTTGCGCTACTCGTGACCAGAGGCTATCAGAGGTCAGTAGTTGCCATCCAAGTTTCGCAGCCGGAGCTCTGACAAACAGGTCAAGTCTCTTGATTCCCCATCCTCCCCATTTCTTGGGTCTGGCAATGGTGTCCCATCTTACCCAAGCAAAGATTCTCCCTGGTTGATGTCCATTCCATAGAAATCTGGTGCATATGCTTTGAAGTCTGTTGAGGATTCCCCGAGGAATCCAAGCCAGTGTCATCCAGTATACAGGCGTGGCTTCAATGACTGATTTAATGAGAATGAGACGGCCAGCTCGGGAAAGGTATTTGTGATACCAGATATGGAGTCTCTTCTCCACCTTTGCCAAGAGCCAAGTCCAATCCGCGATTTTGTAGCCAAGAGGTTTCAGTCGATACCCCAAATACTTGATGCCATCTTCGAGAATGTATGGGGTAAAGGGGAATCTCTGGGATGCATATGTGGTCTCCTGTCGAGAGCAACCAACCGTCGTGATAGTAGATTTACTGTCATTTATCATCATCCCAGAGGCTCGCTGAAAAAGTAGAAAGATATTATGCAATGTTGTAGCGTCACCCAACCCATCGTTGAGGAAAATGAGAATGTCATCCACAAATAGTAAGTGAGTGAGTTTAAATTGCTGAGATATGCATATACCCATGAGCTGGTGTCTGTCCTTGGCCGAAATGATAAGACTGCTAAGCCCTTCCATAACCAGCAGGCAGAGAAGGGGAGAGAGGGGGCATCCTTGTCTGAGCCCTCTTTCCGATGTGAAGAAAGGTGTGGCCTCCCCGTTTAGCAGAACGCTGTAGGCAACCTCAGAAATGCAACCCATGACCCATTTAGTGTAGGCAAAAGGGAAGCCAAGGTGGGTCAGGAGTAATCTGATGTATAACCAGTTTACTCTGTCAAAGGATTTCGAGAGGTCAACTTTGAGGATCATGCCTTTTTTCTTTTTGATATGTAAGGTGTGGAGGAGCTCTTGCGCAGTGGCGATGGCTTCATGAATTTGGTGGTGGTCCAGGAAGGAAAATTGCTCAGGGGAGATGTGGCGAGATAAGATCGGCTTCAGTCGGTTAGCAATGATCTTAGCAATGATTTTGTAGAGGTAGTTGCAGAGAGACATGGGCCTGAAATCATTAAAAGTAGACGAGTGGTCCACTTTGGGAATGAGAGCGATGAAAGTGGATTTGATGGCTGTGGAGATCCTACCCGATTGTCTACTATGCTCTATGATCCTTAATAGATCGTCTGCCAAAATGTCAAAGAAGGTAATGTAGAATTCGATGGTCCACCCATCGGGACCAGGGCTCTTGTCCTTCTTGAACCATTTGATCGTAGCTTCGAGTTCAGCCAAGGAAACCTCCTTAGTGAGGTCGTCGTGATCCTCTGGATCGAAGAATCTGGGAAAGTGTTCAACCACTCTCATAATGCCAAGAATGTTAGCCTCTAGGGGGGCTTTGTAGATATGCCTGAAGTGATCAGTAGCTAGCTTAGATAGTCTCCTCTGAGAAGAGATCGATTGATTTTGATCATCCTTTAGTTCCCAAATTGTGTTGATAGCCTTTCTCCCATTGGAAAATATGTGGTAGAAACTAGTGTTTGCATCCCCTTCTGCGAGCCAAATGGCTCGACTACGCAGCCTCCAACTTTCCTCTCTGTCTTTCAGGATCTGTGACCGTTTTTCTATGAGGGACATGTATATGTCTTTCCTTTTCTGTGAGGGAAAGATGCCCCCATCCTCCTCCTGATGAGAAGCAATGATATCTTCAGCCTCCTTCAAGGATTGATCATCACGGAGTCTCTTTTAATGTGCCCAGTTCTTGGAGATCCTTTTAAGTTCCGATAGTTTTCTAATAAATCCCTCAGTGAAATGTTCCCCCTCGATGATGGGGTGACTCTGCCAGTATTCAGTGACCATCTGAATGTATGAGGGATCTTTTAACCAGGTGGAGTTGAATTTGAAGGGGCTCTTAATTTTATTATGAATATCCGAGAATTCCAAATAAATGGGTCTATGATCGGAGATGCCCCTAGATCCCACCCATTGTCTGATACGGGCAATCCTGTTGTGAAGGGGTTCTTTGATAAGAAATCTGTCAAGTCTTCTGGCAAGACTTTGATCGCCACATCTGTTGTTTGACCATGTGTGTTGTAGTTTGGTCATGGGGGTGTCAATCCAGTGGTGAAGATCCAGGAGGGTAGCGATAGTGTCAGAGAAGGGGTCAATCCTCGCCGCATGCCCCCAAGATTCACAGAAGCCCATGGTGAAGTTCAAATCTCCCCCCAGAATAATGTTGTCCTGCTGAAAGAGAGCAGAGGTCAGCAGGGATTGCCAGAAGGATGCCCTGTCGGAGCAGGGGCCATAAACATTGATGAGTCTGAGATCCGTTTCCATGGATTGAACATATACATCAATGCCAATGAAACCTCTACCCCCCCAAACGTTGTTGATTCTCAACGCTCTGTTATTGATTCCAATCGCCAGCCCACCTGATCTCCCAGAAGCGTCAATAGCGTGGAAGGTCCAGTTGGGTAACCAAGCCTTTAATGTAGGGATGAGGGTATCCGTAGGACAGAGCGTTTCTTGCAGGAAGATAATGTCTGAAAGAGAGAGGGAGAGAAGTCTTCGCAGAGCTAGTTTTTTGGGCGTACTAGCGAACCCTCTGTAGTTGAAGGATAGAATCTTCGTGTCAGATGAGAGGCAGGGCCATTCAATGCTCTAAGGGCCCTAAAGATGGTCTGCTGTCTCCCAAGGGCGACTTCGGCATCCGCAGCATGTCTAGCTTTGGATAATCGGGAAGGACGTCCACGCGCCAGCTTCTGAAGGGAGGGCGAAGGGTCGAGGACCAGTCCAATAGTGTCAGAGCTATGTCCTCTAGATCGAGGGCGGAGAGAGTACCGGGGGGGGGGCGGGGAGGCGGATCAGGTGGCGGATCGAGGGATAGCGGGAGGATGGATGGTTGGCTCGGCGGGACACAGGAAGAGGGGGCGGGGATGGGGCAGTCTAGGAGGGAGGGAGGAGTGGTAGACCAGGGATAGGGCAGATTAGGTGCGGATGTGAGGGGAGGGGAGGTGGAAATCATATGCTGTGCGACAGTGGAAGCAAAATCATGCAAGGATGATGAAATGAAGGGTGAGAAGGCAGCAGACATACCCGGTGAACCGTCGCCCGCCAGTCCGGAGTCCTCTGGAGTGGGAGCAGGCGATGTACAGGTGGGGTCCTCCGCCTGTGAAGCTGCCGTGAATCGAGGAGAAGCAGCAGCCTGTGTAGGAGTCTCCGCAGGATCTTCTGACAGT
Source organism: Pinus taeda (assembly GCA_000404065.3). Lineage (NCBI taxonomy): Eukaryota > Viridiplantae > Streptophyta > Pinopsida > Pinales > Pinaceae > Pinus > Pinus taeda. Next base: position 53,884 of record APFE030592353.1, on the reverse strand, counting down.
GGATGGACGAGAGGAGGTGAGGGACGATTCCGCGCTGCAGCCTGAGTGCTAGTCTGTTCCTATGCCGGCTCTCTCCTCAGAAGCGGGCAATCCCGAAATAGGTGACCGACCTTATGGAAGCGACGACATTTGTAGGGGATCCCCTCGTAGTCAATGTTCTGCTTCCTGGTAAATTCCCTCCACTGAATAGTTATGTGCTCAAGAAGCCCTCCCCTAGTGTCCAGGTTGATGAGTAACCGAGCATATGCCATCATACCTGTGTGAAGATATGATTTGTCATAATCCATGTAAACACCGATTGCATTCCCAATTCTACGGAAAATGTCTTCGGACCAAAATTGCAGAGGGAGGCCGGGAAGTTTGATCCATACAGGCCTATACCGGTTTGTTCCGTAGCCGGATCGAACATGGGGGTCCAGCGCTTGAGAAGAACCAGAGCGTGCTCGAAGTGCCAGAAGGAGGAGAGTACCCAGTTGGTGTGATCGGCACGAGCGAAGCGAAGTGCAAACTAGCCTCGCACAAAGGTTTGCACGAAGGGGATATCGACTAAGTGCTGACCCCATACTTCAGTAGCCCAGGCTTTCAACCGAGCAACAGAGTAATTTCGACCTCTAATGCGACCCACAAGGAACCTATCCGCGAAATCCATGATGTCGCCCCACTGGATGTCTTCCTCGAGCCGAAGGAAGGTGCCTTCCTCCCTGGATCTGAAACAACGATATTTCTTACCCGGGCCAACCCTCGCGGGGTGTGTGCGGGGGGGGAGGGATACAGGGGCAGAGCCCGGTCCACTGCAAAGGATAGAGCCTGATGCAGGGGGTGGAGGAAAGTGACCAGGGAGGGGACCGGAGAGTGGTGGTATGACCGAGAAACTACCCGATAGAGAGCCAGAAGCCGAGGGCGGGTAAGGACCCGGAGCAGCAATCAGAGAGGCGGATGAGGGCCAGTGATGAGCAACGGAGAAAGAGGAATTAGGGTTAGGGTTTAGACATCCAGTGACAAAACCCAGGGAGGCCGGTGAAAGAGGAGGAATAGACAATGCCAGCCAAGTGGGGGGAATATCCGGGAGAATAACGGGATGAAGTCGAGGGGAATCACCGGAGGAGTAATCGACCAAATTAACCAGGGGATCCGGGAAGGACATACCTTGAGAGGTAGAGGAGGGAGTGCGCCAGATGGAGACGCCTTCCAACGGATCTTCGGTGTAATCGACAGCTTCAATGTCTTCCATGTTGCCAGCTAGTGAGCCCCTCGAAACGGCGGGTACCTCGAAACGCAGGTTAAACCAGGGAAATTACGGGAGCCGGTAATCGTCGGACAGTAGAGTGGGTATCAAACGGTGAGGGCGAAGCGATGCAGTGACGGTGCTATGACGAGCGTCGGATGGAGAATGTAGATCATGAGCTGCAGCGGATGCGGAGGCGAGGTAACTGGGGGAAGAGTAGGGTGCGGACGCAGTGAAAAATTGCAGACGAAGGATGTAAAAAAGAAACCCTAACCGTACTCACTGCGGTCGACGATACGCACTGAGGTCGCCATCCTCCGTTCGTATTTTTCCTTATCGATCTCGCAAAATAGACATGAGTTGTTTTCATGGTGAGACAATATTTGTCATTATTATATCCATCTATCTATATATATGTTATTACCAATTATATTTATGTAAATCATATATTTAAAATAAACTAAATATTTTTTAATATAATATTCTCAATTGTTGCTTAAATTATATTTATGTAAATCATATATTTAAAATGAACTAAATATTTTTAATATAATATCTCAATTGTTGTTTAATTTTTGTTTAGAAACAAAAAAACCCTTCTATCAAATTTATAATTTTTTATTAATTTATCGATATATATATATTATATATATATTTGTTATTAATTATTAGTGTAAGTAAAATAGTATGCCAAAATTTATGAAAGAATAAAAATTATAATTTGATAAAAATGTTAAAAATGTTTTTTTTTTTTTTCTTTAATTAATAATTATTGATGTAAAAATATTCATTTCAATATTTTAATATTTTTGATTATTTTGAAAATTCATAGATTTCAGATATTATTATATATTTCTACTTAAAAAACACATTGGCATTAAAATCCTAAATTTCACATATATTTCGTTGATTTAAAAAAAACCATAATTTCTTATATATTTTGGTTAGTGAAAAGAAATCCTCTTCCAAAGCAAAATGGCCAAGGTGAGATAAAACAATATACAATGAAGTTTATATAATTTTCTAGTTATTATGTGTTTGGCAAAGGAAAGTAAGTACTTATAATCTTCTCCAATAAGCACAATCCTTCTTAAGAAAACCTTACTCTGTAAAAGGTCATCTTCCTCAGGTGAGATAAAACAATATACAATGAAGTTTATATAATTTTCTACTTCTTATGTGTTTGGCAAAGGAAAGTAAGTACTTATAATCTTCTCCAATAAGGACAATCCTTCTTAAAAAAAAACCTTTGCTCTGTAAAAGGTCATCTTCCTCCTGCCCCGCTGCTGGTACTTATAATAATAATAATAAAATGTGTTATAAATCTTTTAATTCTCTTAAATATAGAATTTACCATTTTCTACCATGTTGTAGCAAGAAATATTTATTTTTAATAAAAGACACAGTTATTTAATTACAAATATTTACCCCCGAACAAACTTGATGTCCATTTGAATCTGTTCAAAATACACAAAAATACAGAAGATGATCTAACCATGATACTAACATTTAATATTTTGTGTGTATCTTGTATTTAATTTCGGAGTTGTTTATAATGCGAGTTTTTGGAGATTCCGGTGACGGAATCCGGCGGAAGAAATGACGTTAAATCTTGATTTTTAGCAGTTAAAATGGTTTTTTAACTGCATATTTGGATTCAGCGCCTTGAAAAACCCCGGGAGCCATTGATTATGCAAAAACTAGCTATCAAACTTGGGATTCCAATGAATTGCTGCCGGATTTTGACCGGAAAAATCCGTCGAAAAAGCTTTCAAAAAGTCTCGTTATAGACTACTGCTTTAATTTCAGTCTCTTTTTACTGTATGGGTACTAACCTGTTACACACAAAACGGATGAAATTTTAAATGTTCACCATTTAGAAGAGACGAGGAAGGATCGCATACAGTAAGAGCGATCACGGTGTCTGTGGCTCGAGTCACAGTAGTAACAGTCCACAAAATTAAATCTACTCCTCCTTGCTGAAGGAAACCTATCAATATCATTTTCTGTCATTTCCTGTCCACCTCTGGTCTGCCTTTGCCACCATTGAATGTGATTTTTCATCTTGCACAAATACTTTTTTCAGCTCTCTTTTTAGCTCGGCTATCTAACGCCAAGGCTTAATCTCGAATGGGAAAATAAAGACTTCAATTATTTTTCCACACTGAGAGTTTATCATATATTGTCTATCAGAGGATGGCAGGCGAACAATGGTAATTATCACATAACGAATTCTAACGAATTCATACAGGTGTTTTCAATCCGATGGCCGTGGCTATTTCCATCATCTAACATTACATTTAAATCAAAGGTTGACAAAGTTACAAGTGACATGAAAAGGGAGTTTCTTTCAGACGGAATGCCTTACACCATATATATTTTATATTTATATTTTATATAAATAATATATTATTTAGAAAAATGTGAAATTTAAAAATATATATTTATATAAATAATATATTATTAGAAAAATGTGAAATTTATTAGGTTACTATTTGTATAAGCCACTAAACAACATAATTAAACTCATAATTTGAATATCTTTAAATATCATAGCATCCATTGTAATTTTTGTAATATCAAGTATAGTTCTAAGTGTGACCATTTATTTGTAATATTAATTATAGTTTTAAGTTTTCTCTTGAGCTACTTGGATTTGACTAGTGTGACTATTATGTAGGCGAAGGGAAGGCTTCATCTGTCATGATTGCGGGTGTTATCATTTAAGAAATGATTTCTAAATCCGGAGCATCAATTCTATTCCAAAGGATTGGTGTTAGTCTTGGTATAGTCTTTCCATGGTTGCTTTAGTATCTAAGATCTAGAAAAGAGTCTTGATGGTATGGTCAAATAGGGTCAACATTCCATTCTTGCCCATCACTGGTCCCACATCACACATTATTTCCATGTCAAGCTTGTGTCAAGCTTTACATTTTACATTTGTTTCTAAGTCATAATGTTAGATGGTGGTTAAGTCACTTTTATGGTTTTTAGAGTCTAAGTCATAGGGTTAGAGTCTCATTTCCATCATCAAATAAAACTCAACAACCTTGTTTTACACTTTATGGATCTCATATCATGTTTTGAAAGTCATGCGTTTATCCATTTTGGAAAATTTTTGAAACTTGCTAGGAATCCACGTTTTCGTAGCGCAAACAGTGTAAAAAACTAGTTTTGTGCTACGAAATCACTGAACTAGGAGTTTTTGTAGCGCGCTACGAAACCCCTGAAGCAACCTGTTTTAGCAGAAAAACTGTTTTTACTAGTCAACTTCCAGAAGGTTTCCTGAGCAGTTGAAAACTCAATTTTGAAAACTGAAAGAGGCTTTTCTTCCTAACATGCTGAGCTACAAAAACCTCTTTCCGTTTCTTGAAATTCATTCTGAGGTGGGAAGAATTTGTTGTTAAAATTGTGCTATGAAACTGCTAAAAGTCAAGCTTTGTCTTCTGGTTTTAGCAGTCTTTTTCAAGGTCAGTTTCTGGTTACAAGAAAACGTATTTTGGAATTCTGAGAGAGGTTTCTCTTCATCAACTCTCCAACTACAATAACCTATCTCACTTTCTTCATAAGTATTTTCAGTTGGGAGATAATAAATTTTTTTTGAGACCCTAATTTCAGAGAATGAATTTTTCCTGTTTGACACGTGTTTTTCAAGGACAGATTCTGGACATCTGGGGAAGTGTTTAAAAAAAAAAAGAGAGGTTTTTGTTCTAGACGGCATGGACTACAAAAACTCTTTCAGTTTTGTAAGATATGTCATGAGTGAGAAGATAAGGGCTCTGTCCCACGTGCCATTTTCAAGGATCCTAAGCCTAAAAACAGGAAAACATGTTCCCTAATTTCTAGGGTTTGTCATCAGCAGTCAGGTGACAACGTGTGAGGCTTCATCAAGTTCGACTTCATGAGGTTGCATCTGTCAAAGAATGCATTTAAATGTTTAGATAAGGTTGTTGTAATCATAATAAAGAGTTACACTCCTAGTTGTATTAGGTCTCTAGGATTGCTAGTTAGCTGTCAAATGCATTAAAAGGTTTGTTTTATGGTTAGAATAGGTGTCACTGATGGAAAATTCAAATTCTCTTGATGATGGATGATGGAATACATGTTGTAAATGCTATATATAAAGCAAGAGGTCGAATTAGAAAAGGGGTTGGAGACTTTTTGGCTCAGCTGCTGCTCTATGTGCAGACTGTGTATATTTTTAACCTAATGCAGATTTTTACTTAGACAACTCAAGATTCATGAAGAGTTCTTGTATGTTCTTGTTTTGATGGCATATTCCAATACTTACATTGTAGTGGTGTTTACTTATGATACTCAGAACTCATCAATGATGCTATGACTTCCTTCATAGATAAACTAACTATGTTTCACTATTTTATATTTTCATTTCTGCAATTGAACTCTATAATGCCTTGACTTCCATGCTAGGTAGAATGTTTTGGCTTCACTACTCAGGATTCAAAGAGAGTTTTTAATGTCATATTGTCTCATGGCTTTCCTCTTTCACTTACTTGCAGTGGTATGAATACATGTTACTTAGAACTCATCAATCATGCTCTAACTTCCTTCATGTATTTATAAACTGTGTTTCCTTGCATTGTATCTTTGTTTTGTTCATGCATAAAAATTCTTTATGCCCTGACTTCATGTTAAGTTGATCTTGCTGTGGTACTAAAACATACTTTGACTCCATATCCCAATGGTAGCCAGCCTTCATCTTTCAACCTATAAACATATACAATCACAAACCATAGAGTTAACCATCTATTCATATCTTTAATCCAAATCATTAACCCTTTGAGAGAGCCCTCTCAGGCTGAGGAGGCTAAGCCTTAGCTAAAAGATTGGTTTGAAATAGTTACACCGAGATAGTGTGATCAACAGCCTATCAGGGTCCTATTTTGGTGATAACAGCAGGCAAAGTATTTTGTGATGCATACCTAGGTAAACAACTTTTTGAAAATGGATATTATATCTAGTAGTTTTAAATGTCTAAAAGCGATGAATAAGGTGAAAATATGCAAAATAAAAGCACAAAAGGAAATTAAAGAAAATAAAAAACATATAAACAGTACCAAGGGCCTTCCAACATGTAATGTCCAAATGTTGATGGGCAATTGAAACATGCAAAATTCGAAACCATTCACCAATCCAAATTTGATATTCACTGAATGAAGTGCAAATTTGATATGCAGGGATTGAACAACAAATTTGACACATAATCAAAGTTGGCTAGTGAATTTGAAATTCTCGAAAATGAAAATGCCTAGGCTGCATGTAAATTGAAATGGAGTTGTCTTTAAGTGCAATTTTTTGGAGTTTTTGGTGGATTTCTGATTGGATTCTGGTGGAAAAAGTTTGGTGAAATCTTGATTTGTGTTGTTTAAATTGGTTTTTTGACTACACATATGGATTCAACACCCTAAAACCCTTGGATCACTTCGATTTTTCTGAGTTCACCCATCATACTTGTGATTTCAATGAATCCCTACTGGTTTCTAGACAAATTAGATCGGAAAATAAACCGAAAACTTTTCAAAAAGTGGCACTTAAAGACAACTCGAATTGAAATGATCACACTCCATTTCCTCACCAACCTATTTCATTGATTAGAAGTTGAAACCTCATAAAAAAAGGGGCATAATTTGATTACATTTTTTACTTCACATTAATAAATATGAAATGGAATGCACTAACAATACATTTTCATGGGACTGGCAACAAATTAACAAATGGAACATATGGACATTTGGCTAGGCCTTTCATGTTATGTATGGGTCATTTTTCTACTGGGTCGAAATGGATTTTCAGAGGTGGGGGGTTTTAAATGTCAAGCGACCAGGTAAATTTGGCAATGCAGAGGTAAAGGGACAAGCCACTTTGAAATGAAAAAAATAATTGAGAAGCCTTTATTTCCATTTGTGAGATGTTGAGTATGACAAAGATTATTTAAATTCTATTAACTAGCTATTTCCTTTAAAAGGAACAAAGATACATTGAAGGAATGGAAGATTTGAGAAGATCATCTCGCCAAGATTTGGGAAGATTTATCTTTCATCATTGTTATTGAAGTCACAAGTTTGTCTTGTAGTTATGCATACAACATCCTAAGTGAATTATCACCAAGATATGTGAATTGTGCGTGCAGTTGCAACAACTGTCCCGAATTTAAGGATTGGAGTGCGATACCCCAAAAATATACTATTGCAAATTTTAACCACGACCATGTAGGGCCTGCAGATAATCCTACTTATGCAATATCAACACCATATGATCGAGAGGATAAAAAATATGCTAAAAAATGAAAGTGATCAAAATCTCCCGAAATTGGCACCAAATCATAGATATCGTTGCTCTGATTCCAACAATGTTTGAATCGCCTCAATCTGACACCGTATGAGGAATCTATCATGTTTTCAAGTTTTTGGCAAACTGTAAAAAAGTCAACTTGCAAAGTTGACTGTGCATGGTACGGATGCCATGTGGCATTATGTACGTTGACATGTTTCCCCTTGGTGGGTTGAGTTACTACTCTTGGAAGCCTTGGTTGGACAAACGCTATAGAAGCTCGATGGCAGCTGTGGGTTGAGTTACTAGTCCTGGAAGCCCTGATTGGAACAAATGCTCTAGAGCCCTAAACAACTTGGGTAGAGACCAATCTGGTGATGGCTAGTGATGTTCGACCATGAGGTGGAATCACTGGTTGAGGGTTGAGGTGGTTTGGCCTCTGGAAGTCCTGGATGGTTTTGATTGATTTGTTTTATGAAGTCCCACATTCATGCTTGGAATATGGCATGGGGGTGACTCGCTGAAAGAAAGATTTGGTTCAGCCTAGTCTATTGTTAGGTGGTTCATGGAAGTCCCACATTTGGTCGACTTATTCAATCATCAATAACAGATATCTTTCTCCTTGGTATTTTATGGGTAAATATACTTGTTTATATGTGGTTTATATGTATGTTATATCCTTGATATTTTTGTTGGTTATATGTTGGTTGCGGTTTATGGTCACAACAAAAAAGTATGGCTCTCATCATGTTTTGGTTAATTACAGAATGTATAATGAATATGCAGCTTAATACATGGTAATGCAATTATTTTGATGAGGAAACAATTATTCTTAATGATTCTCAGATAAGCTAGAGAACCCTATGCTTAGATATGTTGTTTCAACTTATAGGATGCATATTTGTGACATGTTTGACGAAATGTTTGTCATGGCTAGTAGGGGTCCAGTCAAGTCCTTTTTCAAGTATTTGCATATGTATCATTGTTTCAATGTTGTTTTTCATTTATGAAAGTTTCATGGAGTCTTGGGCAGTGGTTTTAGTCCTAGCCCTAAAAAGTGGCACAAAATACGGAGTCGCTAGCATAAAACTACCTGGAAAAGCCACTAATCGCATGCATGCCTTGCTGTGGTAGTGATTGGAGGGTCCCAATCGCATGCATGCCCATGTCAAGGGAGCGTTTGAGGATTTAATGCAACAAAAGGTCAGTTTATCTCAGAGGTTGGTCACCTAAATGGGTTGGATGGCTCTTGGGGATTCTGTTACAGGTGAAGAAGGTCAGGTTGTTTGTGTCCTGTCTATTAGTGTCAGCATTTGCATACTGCTATCAGTGATCAAAATCCTCTTTTCATATCATATTAGGGTCCCATTGTGAAATTTTTGTCATTCCACTAGGTCATCATACAAAAATTTGGTCACTGAAGGTTGAATTAGGGTTTCCTTTACTCCTTTTAGAAATTTACCCCCTTGCTGACTCATTTCACCTTTTGTTGAAGTATAACATTAGTCATGACTTGTCTTCATCATGACAATCATTTTCATCATGGTCACAACCACTCAAAATCTCCATTAGGACTTAGGGTTTTCAAGGTCCACTAAAACACCATCTTCTGCATAAAACACTAGCAAGTGAAGGAGTAAGAATAAACAAGATTTCATTAGCAAAATAGTTTGTAATATTAATATTCAAGCAAAAATGTAATTTTGTGGTTTTAATATGTAATAATTCTCATGGTTCCAAGTGTTGTAAGTTCAAAGTTCCATCAGCCAAAAGGAAGAGTTTCAAATTCATTATGTTTCCAAATCCACCAAGAAGATAAAATTAGAAGATCAGGTTCAAAGGAAACAATCAAGTGAAAGGGTAAAGTTTCAAAAGTTAAGTGAATGCCAAAAGGAGTTGTCTTTTCCCAAGGGTGCTCGAATCATCATTTTCCACAAGAACTAAACCCTAATTTCTCTCCCACTGAGCTAGGGTTAGTTATGGAATCAGATACATATGAGAAAAGGAGGCATAAGTGAGGTAATTTAAAAAAGGATGAAGCCATTGCAACTCATAAACATCATGTCTCCATCATTTTTCAAGAAGTCATTCCAAGGGAGACACCATTTGCCACACAGAGGGCCAGTTTTTCTTCAAACTTTGTTTATGACCAAACAGAGATGGATTGACAATAGTGAGAGAGTTCTTTTTCCATCATAAACCAAGGATTAAAAAATCTCATTCAGTTTTTACACAAGTGTTATGGTTTTGGAGAAATGTAAAACATACAGGTGCTACAAGAGGTTTTCTACATTTATGGAGAGACCTTGGGAAAATCAATTTTTATCCTAGCTTAAGTGTCCAAATGACTTTCTTGATGAATCAAATGACAACTACATTGGAATATCTTTCCAATGAGATATAAATAGCTCAATTTGGAGTTGAGGAAGGCATCCCGAAATTTCCTGCAAGAGCACACTACATTTTTTCACCCCCATTATGCATTTTTTGACTAGTCTTGGGAGAATTGATTTTTTAGGGGCTATACTTGATCATTTTCAGTACTTGATAGGTCCATTGTGTAGCCAAGAGTGAGATATTTCCAACGAGCTATCGTGAGATCAATTTGGACACCAGTAACATGCTCAAAAGTGGAGTTGAAGTTGGAGCTGCGCTTAGGAGGGAGGCGTTGCATTTAGAGCAGTGGTCGCTGCGTTTTTTAACACATGCACTATGCTTCTGGGCAAGGAACAACGCTTTTGCCCAGTGAGTCCCCAGACCACCAAAAAACCTCCAAATTCTCTCAAAACTTCAACAAATTATTGTTTCCACCTCCTAGCAAGTAAGTAACATCTAATGCCACCTCATAGCATTCCTAAAGGCAAATTTTAGTGGTGTTTGAATCCTCTATAAAAATTTGGTGTCTTCCTTGCTAAAAAACCCATTTTCATTCCAAATTTCCAAATATAATTCCTAATACTTTCACTACCCTTCCTACATATCTAAAAAACCTATCCCTACCCTTACACTACCATTCCCTTTGCCTAGAGCCCTTTATCCTCTAAACCCTAAGACCTAGGTATCTCAATTCCCTAGGCTCCCAAATCCCACAACATTTCTCCTCCTTTTCACCTCCCTCAATTTTATAATCCCTCCCACCATCTCCCTAATTTTTTCCATCCCATTCTCCACTCCCTAAACCTACATTTCATGCCCAATTCATCTCCCTAGGGTTTCTATCCAAGACACCATAGAAGAAGAGAAACATAGATTTCATGGAGGAATAAGAGAGGGAAGAGAGAAGGCCACATAAGGGAGGAAGGATTAACAAACATATTTAGAATCTCTTGAAGAAGTCAAAGAGGGACTATGACTTACAAAGAAAGATGGCCAAACATTACATCAAGAAAAATCAAATTGCAAGGTCCAAGCTCCAAAAGGTCAAAACAAGACTTGAAACCCTAGCCAACCAAAAGAGGGAAGACAAGCTTGAAATCCTTGCCGAGGCTTCACTCATTACCTAAAATACCTCATTAGCCTTCCATAGATAAAATTTTGAAGAAGTTTGAGCAATTTTGGAAAATTTTGGAGTTTTTGCATTTTTGGCATTTTTTGCACCAGTCACACCCAAATTTTCCTAGAGGCCTCCAAATGAAAAATGGCCACCACCATTGGATTCAAAAGGCCAAATACAGTCAGGAAAATCACTTTTCTAAGCTTTTTTGCATTAGATGGGTAGTCAAAAGGTCAAAAAACACCCAAAAAATCATGTTTTTGCCCTGTTTTGGAGGCTGACGCAACGCTTTTGACCAGTCTTGGAAGAATCAGCGTTTGGAGGGCAAAAAATTGACCATTTTTGAAACTAAAGGTAGATATGGAAACTAGATAGAATAGGCCTTCCAATGAGCTATCCCGCACTTAGGATAGTGGCACTGCGCTTTTGACACAAATTTTCTGAGTTTCATCATTTTGTGAATTTTCTCAGTTTTGACAGTTTCACCTTGACAAATCATGTTTTTACCAATGTAATTGATGGATGTAAATGTAATAATGATGTTTTTATTGTTAACTACGACAAATAAATTAGGTGAAAACTCTTTTTGTGATGTAATGAATCAATTTCCAAAAAGTGAGGGATGAGTCACTTTGACCACCTTGCACTCTAGCTATCAGTTTAGTTTTTGGTGGAACTGCTCCTCCTCTCATGGATTCGACCCCTGAGGCTAGGAGGAGTTTTTTTTATGCCTATATCATGTACTTTTTCAGTAATTCTACAAGTTGGACTCCACTGGATGTTGTACTAGTGTTTTAGACTTTGGCATGGAATATATTGGATGAGTTGCAACTATTTTGGTGGGATTCTTGTGGCATGGTATTTTGATATTGTTTCTTATTCAGTTACATGTGTGTGAATGTTTTGTATCTTCCATGATCCATTTCAATTCTAAATATGTTTTATTTTCAAGGTGTGATAAGAAAAATTCATCTTCTATGCTCTGTTTTGGGAAAATCATCATAATTTGTTTCAATTCTTAAGTTTAAAAAGAATTCACGATTTTCATGCTCTTTTTAGCATCTCATCAGTCTAAACCATTCCATAAATATACTACAAAGTGTTAAATTACTTTCCTACCTTTCCCCATAAGATGTTTGCAATCATGATTCTCTCTTTCCCTGACCTAATTCACTCATCCAGTGACTACCCCAATTAAGAATCAAATCAAAACCGTGAGCTATTATATCTATCCTAAAAGCCTAATCTATCCAGCCCTCTTGGTTGTGATATTTTGGAGAGAGCCCTCTCTAGCTTGGTAGGGCTAGCTACCAAGTCAAAATTTTGGTCTGTGGTTACCTCAATTAGACTCTTCCTCAGCCTTGGAGATCCAGAGGAGTGATAACATACTGGCGCCGTTGCCGAGGAATGAAAGATTCATTTTCCCTGGGTGTACAACAAAGTTTAGATCTAATTGCTGATGGTGGACAATGATCAGGCGCACAAAGGTTGAAATCATTCACCTAGAAACTCCAAATCAGTATCAAAATCAAATCCAAAGACTCCACTAGAGGATGAACCTTGCCAAGAAATATGAAAGGACAACATGGGAAGATCAGGTATTCAACTTGGACTTTTATTCAAGACATCATGTTGTTTATCATGAAATATCTCTTCTCTTTTCTTGAGAATTTCCAGAAAGTTTTCCAAGGTATATTATGTTTGAGAAAAGATCATGAAACTCCATTTGATCGCTTTCCTTTGAAGGTTGTAAATACAAATTCCCCGTATGCCTTTGATCTTGGTCTAGACCCATTTTATGAATCTTATGATGACCATATTCAAATTGATGAACCTCAAGAGATCAAGACTGATCCTACAGCTTCTATACAAACTCCTACACCTTGTAAAATTCCAGATAGATACAAACCACTCATCTTACCTCCTATACTCCATGGTTTCCCTGAAAGTCATTACCTATATATGCCAAGGTTTGATGGTGAATGTGAAAGCATCACTATTGAGAGTCATATGCATAATTTTGAGACTTTCCTCGACCTTTTTGAAGTTGATGAAGAGGATGTCAGTGTTAGGTTGTTTTCTCTTTCTTTGCAAGGCAAAGTCAAGAATTAGTTCAAAAACCTAATGACTACAAGCATCTCAGATTTCCCACAGTTTATCAAAGTTTTCCTTGATAAGTGGGTGGTCAAAGAAAACCCTTTCTTGATTCTAGAAGAGCACAACCAACTAAAGAGATGGCTAGGGGAGACAATACAACAATTTTTTGCCAGATTCAATCAAGTATATTGTTCGATACCTACCAATATAAGACCCCCTCTTGGCTCAAATCTATTACATTACCCGGATGCCTTTGATCTGGAAATGGAGTTTTAGTTGAGAGAAAGGAACCTTGCAACACTTGAAGAGATGTAGAACAATGTAGTAGATGTAGAGGCTAATCTAATGATCAGAAGGTGTTAGGCCCCTATACACTAATGTAACCCCTTATTGTTATTAGTACAACCCACTTATTATATTGATGTACCCATGTAGTGCCCATATTGTTACTATTGTGCCCCATAGAAGCCCACTATTGTTATTATTGTGCCCTTACATTATTATTGTTATGTCGGCTCTGATTATGTTATGACCCCTTAGACTTCTATATATATAAAGGAGGTATTTTCATTTGTATCATCGAAGAATTGTTCATTTATGTAATGTAAAGGAGGCTACCCCCTCGAAAAGGCTGAATTCTAAGGCGTTGATCTATCTTTTCTATCTTTTTGTGAGCTGGTTTCATAACATTTGGTATCAAAGCTCTGGATTCTAGGGTTTTGCTGCTCTAAATAGGTCATTGTGGAATTTTCTCTATAACTTTTTTCTACGACATTTCAAAAGCTTAAAAAAGACCCATTTGAGAAGAAATCGTGCTGAATCTCGAGTCCAAATTTCAGAGCTTTTCGTGCTATATTTGCTGAGATATGATATGAGGAAGTTGGTCTTTTTGTAGACTCCTGAATTACATTCCAAACAGGTGACCTGGGTAAAATCATCATAACTTCCTCTCTAAGCATCGGATTGAAATTTCATAAGAAGTTATAAAAAGAGGACGGACTGTGGTTTCTTCCGTATATTTTTCAGTGCCAAAGGTTGAAACAGTGACACGTGGCACTTCATATAAGTTCACTCTTTTGGAAAGGTCTATAATCAGGTCATATTGAGAGATTGTGCATAACTCTTTCTTGTAGAATCCAATTTGGATCAAACTGGTGGTATTGGAAAGAGGACGCATAGGGCTACTACAGATCACAATTTCAGAACTTAAAGATTTGAAAGTACAGAGTTACAGTCGTTTCAAGATCGAGCTCCTAAAATCAAGAAAAAGCAAGATGAGGAAGTTTGATGGCAAGGATCCGGTAAATTGGATACTTCAGATGGAGCAATATTTTGATCTACATGGTGTACCACTGTTACAAAAGGTATGTATTGCATCTTCATATTTATAACTGGATCAATTTTTATGGTATGAGGGGCTTTGTTCTCGTAAACAACTTGTTACATGGTCAATTTTCACGGATGAAATGATAGCACATTATGAGGATACAAAGAGCAACACCTTCTTTAGAGAAACACCAAAACAATTGGAAAGAGTAAAAGGGCTTTGTGACATACTGGAAAGCAAAATTATGGAAACCAGGAAGCATACCCCTCACAACTATAAAGATGAAGTGTTGTTTCTCCTAGCCTTCCACAACCTACAAGGGTTACACAACAACAATTGGAAGAAAAAAGAGAAAAAGGGCTTTGTTACAGTTGTGATAGCAAATACACTAAAGGTCATAAGTGTGTTGAGAAGAAATTATTTTACATAGAATATGAAGAGGAGGAAGAAAAAGATCAAGAACATCAAAAGAAGAGGATATACGCCAGGACCCACCCCAGAGAAAGAAGAAATGAATCAGACCATATCTTGTAAAGCATTGGCAAGAATTACCACTCCTCAAACTCTCAAGATAGAAGGACATATCAAGAAGAGAAAGGTGCAAGAAGTGAAAGATCTCACATAGAGAAAGAAGAAATGAATCCAACCATATCTTGTAATTCATTGTTTGAAATTACCACTCCTCAAACTATCAAGATAGAAGGACATATCAGAAGAAAAATGTTCAAGAAGTGAAAGATCACATCGAGCATCAAGAAATGAATCCGACCATTTCTTGTAAAAGATTGGAAGAAATTACCACTCCTCAAACTCTAGAGATAGAAGGACATATCAAGAAGAAAAAGGTTCAAGCAATGAAAGATCACATCGAGCATCAACAACAAGTTCTCCGACTTTTAAAGGATAACGCCACTTTGGTGCAAAATCAAACGAAACAACAGATAGATCAACATCATAGTGATTTTTTTTTTGATGTAGGTGATTGGGTATTTTTACTACTACATCTCAAGCAAGCTATTTATAAGAAGGAAATGTTGGCAATACTACATGCACTTAAAAAATGGCAACCTTACCGAATGGGAAGACTCTTCAAGGTAAAAATGGATCATCATAGTCTCAAATACTTTTTAGAACAGCTATTATCTTTAGAAGAACATAAAAAATGTGTCACAAATATGTTGGGTTATGACTTTGAAATCATCTATATAAAATGGAAGCAAAATTTTGTTGCAGATGCACTCTCAAGAAAGGATGAGGATGTGGAAGCATTGTTTTGTGCTATTTCCTATTATCCAACCAGATTGTAAAACGAAAGCAGGGATGAATGGAAGAAGGACGAAGAAGTATGGCCACTTATTTCAAAAGTTGCAAAAGATCCAATTCAAAACAATATTGCCATAAAATTGAAGAGGAAAGGAAATCATATTGAAACTGGAGCAGTCACAGAAACAAGACCTGAAAGCTCCGAAATCGATCAATTTCAGAGTACCTCATCAAGTGGAAGAACTTACCATTTGAAGATTCCACATGGGAGGACAAGAATTTTATACAGAAGCATCAAGAATTACTCAAGCATTGAGGACAACACTTTTTGAAGGAGAGGGGCATGTTAGGCCCCTATACTACTAGTAACCCTTATTGTTATTAGCACAACCCACTTATTATATTGATGTACCCATGTAGTGCCCATATTGTTACTATTGTGCCCCATAGAAGCCCACTATTGTTATTATTGTGCCTTACATTATTATTGTTATGTCGACTCTGATTTGTTATGACCCCTTAGACTCCTATATATAAAAAGGAGGTCTTTTCATTATCATCGAAGAATTTTTCATTTATGTAATGTAAAGGAGGTTTCCCCCTCGAAGAGGCTAAATTCTAAGGCGTTGATCTATCTTTTCTATCTTTTTGTGAGCTGGTTTCTTAACATAAGGGCAAAGTTGAAGGAAGAAAAGAGGGAGAAAATTACAGAGCACTTGACATCTTCAGAGGTAAAGCTCAATATTTTGGTAAGTACAATGGAGGAAATGATGCAAAAGATAACCATGAGAGATGATTTTTCCGTTCAAGATCACCATGACCCACTTATTGCAGAAGAAGATAAAATTGTTGGCCTTAAACACTTTCCTGTTAATCCCAACTATCATAGATCAGAAAATGGATTTATAGATCAATCCAAGGAGAAAAAAACTATTGATCTAATGTGTATGTTTGATGACATTACTTTTGATGATTTGCCAAAGTTTGATTAGTATGACGATGATTATGTTCTCCAAACAAAATCTAATATTGTAGACCAATCAACAACTGGTTTGTGGGAGGAGGAAGTTTAGTTTCAGTAGCTCGAATATAGTGATTAGCTGATGCATATCAGCTATGGCAGTGAGAAGGAAAGTGCAGAAAATTTGGAAGTATGTTAAGGATCTTTGCCTCTTGGTTTTACTTCATTTCAATTCATCAGAGACAACTTTGTTGCAATCAGAAATCAACAGTCATTAAGTTTTGATCTTGACAATCAAGAGGATAACGAAATTTCTTTATCAGAGCTCCTTACCCTTGTGTTTCTCCTCATTTGCAAAAATAAGAGAAAAATATAAGCAAGTAGATAAGCGAGGGGTCAACACTATAAATGATAAACCTTCTCTTGAAATGGTTGAGGAAATCATTTGCAACATAGAATCCTCCTTAGCTCTAGATTTGCAGCCACCAAATTCCATTGAATCCCAAATTGCAGATGAAGGCTTGGAAGCTAAAACATGTGATCAAATGATGCAAGATGATTCTGTACCATTATGTTTTGAAGCATTTTAGTTTTTAAAGGAAAATTTTCATAATATATCTAAAGAAAAGGATGAGTAGTCTGTAGAAAGTCATGTAGTCTCATTAGAACCAATGGAGAATAGGTTGCAACAATCTTTTCAAGTTTTTCATGACCCTATAACTGATGTGTTGGATGATATTTATAGTAAAAGTCCTTCTCCATTAGATAACGATGAGCCTGAAAAGAATGTAGATATAGACTTGATCTGACAATCAATTTCTTTGTCTTGTTCAATAAGAGTCTCATTACAAAGCTCATCCAAACATTTGCAGTCAATCAAGAAAGTAAGGGTAAAGGTGAAAGGTCATATTCATGTCATGAAGACTGCCTAGAATATAGCAGTAATGTTTTAGATGGGTTGGAAATCAATATGAGTTCCTATGAAGATCCTTTTGCAGCATTCTTGAGGTCATGTTAGATTTAAGAATTTTGTGATCCATAATGTAGATATCAGTCTTTCGGATTAATCACATCGTGATTAATTTGAAAGACTGATATCTACATTCTTGAGGTTAGCTGGTGGGCTCATGCTTTGCAATTTCATCAAGATTCAATCTGATTTCAAGTTTTCATGGGCATTTCCTTTTAGTGGTTCTCTCTTCTTGCTCATAAGAAAGCACTTGTAGAGAATCCAAATAGCAGCTGGAATGCTTACATGGTTGCATTGGTTGTTCCATTTCACCTAATCAGGTGATGAATGGATCAGTTAGAGTAGGTTTTGTTGAATAAGATCAATTCTAAGCATCTTTTTTCAGTTAGTTTTCAGTCAGTTTCGAGTCAGTTTGAGTTCTCAGCGTTTATTCATGCATTTCAGTATAAGTTTTTGACCGTATTGGCCGACATGGTTAGGACTTGGTCTATGGTGTTCTTGACACCTCTAAGGAGCTGCCATCCCCAAATAAGGTCGATGTTAGTGTCAATATTTTCATACTGCCATTAGTGTTCATACTGCTAGCTCATTGATTTCATGTAGAAATTTCACCTGCAGATCAAACTGATATATGCAATGTACTAAAGCATAATACTAGATCTACATCTACCATAAGCTTTGCGGAAGCTAATAAACTATGAGCAACATCAAGCATGAACACATATAATTGATAAGAAGGAATCAATCACACATAACATAGAAGAATTTATCTGGGAAAAGCACCAACCTAAAACCCCATCTTTGTATTATCAATCAAGTGGAAATCCTCAACAACATACAAAAAGAATCAGCTCAAAAGCTATCTTGCTCTCTCTGTACTCTGATGATGTAGCTCATGGACTATCTAGGCTTGTGTATATAGGCTGCACAAGTCCTCCAAGCCCCCATTTCCTTGCACAATTTTGATTGAGGTCTAATCACATTACATGTGTGAATTGGCCAAATCATACCTGTTGTCACCTCAGGTCGAACTACGTAGTACTAGAAGGAATAATATTCCTTCCTCATGCAAGGAATATTCACTAGGAATATCCTAGCAACTGATAGTACACTGTCCCTCATCTGATCTCAACTGGGTTTCTGTCTGAACTGACATGCATCAGTTATCCATGAGTGAATACTTAGTTATTTGAAAATACCAGTTGTCACATGCATGCAAGCATCAACAAACTGAATCACATTAATTTAACAACTTGTTAAATTAATCTAACTGAACTTGACTAAGTTAAACTAAGTCAACTGATACTCTCAATATAGAACTCATCCTTAATTTCTCAATGATGGAGAAAATCAAGGACACATTCCCCAATCAGTGGAGAAACTATTGCATGTTCTCACAAAGACTTCAAGTTTGATTTTCCTTAACTAATTAACTCATGGAGAATTAATTAATTAATATTCAAACTGCTGGTAAGATAAAATTCAAAATTTACTTACTATTTCTAGTCTAGGGACTGACTAAAATAGGAATCCACACTGCACTGCTAAAAATAGAACTTCTATTTTTAGCACTTCCATTTTTCATTCCCTATTGCCCAATCCATCACTGATTGCCAAACTGCTATTTTTAGCACTTCTATTTTCAACAATTTCTTGTTGCCAATTTTCAACACTCCTTCTCAACAAGAAAGGCTTCCTCTCGAACCCGATCATGTACCTCTGGAATGTTCTGCATGCAACACATTTACCAAGTGTGGTTGCTCCAGCAACTCTCGGAATAAAATACTCCCAATTGACCTCTTTGTTGGGCTATAAACATACTCTAATGCTGAAGCTCTACATGCTGCTGACAAGTGCTCCCTCTTTGACCTCTATGCTACTGCAACATATCCATGCATCTCAGACTGTTGCACCCTTCTCTGTGCTACCTTGCACTGTGCAACACCCTTGAGCCTCTCGCATTGCTGCAGCCTGCATGCTCTGCGCTGTCCTGGGATTCCCTGCACTGTAGCTCTCTCTGCCACTCCATCTGCATCTGTCTCTACCCAATTAGTTAATTCTTGCTACTCCACATCGGAGCGCTCGTAGCAAGGTCTTATCCAAGAGGTTGGGTACCTCAAGGATCCTGCCCCTCCTCCTTGGGACGATCACTCTATCACCCCACCTCCTACCTAGAGGTATCTCTGCATGTGATCCACCTGCCCACCTGGCTCAAAGTTCCCCCCTATTGGAGGTCTCTACATGAGTAGATGTCTCTACTCGATCTCATCTCAGCTTCCCTTATTGTGGTTGCTCCACAACCTCCTAAAGCTGCTGCACCAACCGTGGCTCCTTCGCAATCATCTGAGACTTCTTCTGGTGCTGCATGTTGAGAGGTAACATACCCTCCATCTCAACCACCAAGTCTCCATTAGTTGCCTTGCTACTCAAGGATTTGCATGCATCTTGAACCTCAAGAGCATACAGGTTCTTGACCCATGAACTAATCTGCTTCACCTGTCTAGTGATGATGTGTCTAAGGAAAACCTTTCCCTTACTGAAGACTACATCATAGCCTCTATCTTCCAGCATCGCAATAGACACCAAGTTTCTCTTCAGTCCTGATACATACTTGACATCGGTCAAGGTAATTTGAGCTCCGTGCTCCCTCTGAAAAATAATCGTGCCTACACCTGAGACACTATAATTTTCAACATTACCCATCGTTATGAGTATCTGGAGATCTTTCTCCTCCAAAGTACTGAACAAACTCTTGTCGCTACTCATGTGGAAAGAAGCTCCACTATCAAGAAACCAACCACTTTCGACCATGGATGAAGCCATGCATGCGAAGAGAGTGAAATCCAACTCGAACTATGAAGCAAGTGCCTCACCTTCAATTCCTTCCTCGGATCCCTTCTTGGATTTCCTCTATGGACAATTTGTAATAAAATGGCCCACCTCATGACAACGAAAGCATCACACTTTCAATTTTTCAACCTTCTTCCCACCATGGGATGAACTGGATCCGGAAAGAGAAACCTTCTCCTTCCCCTTCTTCACCTTACTCGCTAAGGCACAATTCTCTTCATCCTCCATGGATGAAGAACCATTTCTGGTGCTCTGTTTGATCTCCTCCTGCATCAAATCTGACCATAGTCGTTGCCAATCTGGCAATTTCTCCCTTCCATTAACCGAGTCCTTGTAGCTGTGCCAGCTCTTAGGAAGGCCAAGTAGTGCTAGACTCACCATGTCATCATCAGATGTCATGATCCCTACACTTCCAAGCTCATACTTGCATGAGGTGAGCTTGTTCAGATACATAGAGATTGTGTCGCCCTTTTCACACTTGATCTTTTGAAGTTTGTCCTTCAGTGCCAGCTTCCTCTGATCACTGTTGTTTTGATAAAGATCTTTCAATGTTTTCCACATCGAAAACAGAGTCTCCTTCCCATGAAGGATCGAGACTATGTGATCTCGAACTCCCTCCAGGATGATTCTCCTAGCTCTAGCCACACACTTCCTCCATTCCGCCAACTCTTGGGCATTATATCCTGAGGGCTTGGGGACTTCTTGATCAATGAAGTCATTCACCTTGTTATTTTCTAATACTGCCTCCATGAAATCCTTCCAGGCTCTATAATTCGAATTTCCATCAAGGGCATATTCGAGTCTCATACCATTGAATGCCATAGGTGAAATAGATGTGATAAGAACTCAATTTAATATTCAGAAACCACAAGCTTCTTCCTTCTTGTATACTATTCTTCCTTGATCACCTGTGCTCTGATACCATGTAGAATTTTCTCTACAAATTAGCTAGCTCACTGATATCATGTAGAAATTTCACCTATAGATCAAATTGATATATGCAATGTACTAAAGCATAATATTAGATCTACATCTACCATAAACTTTGCGGAAGCTAATCAACTATGAGCAACATCAAGCATGAACACATATAACTGATAAGAAGGAATCAATCACACATAACACAAAATAATTTATTTGGGAAAAGCACCAGCCTACAACCCCATCATTGTATTATCAATCAAGTGGAAATCCTCAACAACATACAAAAAGAATCAGCTCAAAGGATATCCTTCTCTCTCTGTACTCTAATGATGTAGCTCATTGACTATCTAGGCTTGTATATATAGGTTGCACAATTCCTCCAAGCCCCTTTTTCCTTGCACAGTTTTGATTGGGGTCCAATTACATTACATGTGTGAATTGGCCAAATCATACCTGCTGTCACCTCAGGCCCAACTACATAGTACCAGAAGGATTAATATTCCTTCCTCATGCAAGGAATATTCACTAGGAATATCCTAGCAACTGATAGTACACTTTCCCTCATCTGATCTCAACTGGGTCTCTATCTGAACTGACATGCATCAGTTATCCATGAGTGAATACTCAGTTATTTGAAAATACCAGTTGTCACATGCATGCAAACATCAACAAACTGAATCTCATTAATTTAGCAACTTGTTAAATTAATCTAACTGAACTTGACTAAGTTAAACTAAGTCAACTGATCCTCTCAATATAAAACTCATCCTTAATTCCTCAGTTAGTGGAACAAATCAAGGACACTTTCCCCAACCAGTGGAGAAACTATTGCATGTTCTCACAAAGACTTCAAGTTTGATTTTCCTTAACTAATTAACTCATGGAGAATTAATTAATTAATATTCAAACTTCTGGTAAGACCAAATTCAAAATTTACTTGCTATTTCTAGTCCAGGGACTGACTAAAATAGGAATCCACACTCCACTACTAAAAATAGAACTTCTCTTTTTAGCACTTCCATTTTTCATTCCATGTTGCCCAATCCATCACTGATTGCCAAACTACTATTTTTAGCACTTCTATTTTCAACAATTTCTTGTTGCCAATTTTTAACAGTTAATGCAATAATCCTTCATATTTTGTCACAATTGTAGAGACATGGACCACTTCAGATTAGCCATGGATATGAGGGTAGAACTAATGGGGCATATGGAAGTAGGTCTCCTAGTGGGTACAGGTTTGATAGAGATGACACGATCAAAGATGGAAGGTTCTTGGATACTCCAGATAGGAGAGGTGATGGGCACAAGTACTATTCTAGTTATGGTTTTGACAGGTATCATGGTCATCATCATTATCATCCTTGCAGGAGGAGTGACAAGGGATATTTTCCGAATGAGTTCAAGAAAGTGAAGGCACGTACATTTGATGGGGAAGTGAAGAAAACACAGGATGAAAAAGCATGGTTGCTTGGAATTAATAAGTTCTTTAGATTGCACAATTACTTAGAGAACACGAAGGCCATAATAACTACATTCAATCTTAAAGGTAAATAGATATCTGGTGGGAATATGTAAATAACTTTAGATATATTTATGAGGAGGAGTTAAGTTGGAGTGAATTCGAGATACTATTCAAGAAGAATTATCTATTAGAGAGGTACTATGACAATAATGCAAAGGAGTTTTATGAGATAAGGATGAGATCTGTGGCTAATGAAGAGTAAACTAGTATATTTTTGGAGTTGTTGAGGTATGCGTTTTACCTCAGGGAGGAGAAGGTCAAGCTTCAAAGATTCATTAGTGGGTTTCCGGTAGCATTCAAAGACATGATTGCGTTTGATGAGATTAGATCATTGGAGGAGGCCATCCAAAAGTTAAATAATTGTTATGAGAAATCAAAGCGCAGATGTGAGACTAAACTGAACTAGAAAGGTAATGCAAGGAATAAAGGGAAATGAGATAAGAAGTGAGCAAGGCCTCGGGACAAAGATAATGCAGCACTGCAAAAGAAGTTTAATGCATATGACAAAGGGCATGGATTCCAGTTTGAGGAGAAAAACAGGGATGTAGGCTAGAAGCCTATACATTGTTGGAATTATGGAAAATATCATCGTAGGAGAGATTGTCCACAGTATCAGGGTGGTAGACCACATATTTACAGTTCCTAGGAGGTGCAAACGGTTGGGGATGTTAGACAAAGTGTTCCTAGGATCTATGCAACATTGGATAATATACATGCAAATCACCAGGCGCTTATTATTGAGATGGATGATAAGATTTGTGATCAAGTTGTTTCTATTTTGATTGACCCTATATATAATTATAGTTATGTTATTCCTGACCTAGTGGATAAGTGTGGTTTGAATAAAGAAGTACATGCAGAGTCTTGGTTAGTGCAGCTGGATACATATACAAAGAAATGAGTTCATCATTGGGTAAGAGATTGTGCATTTGAGTTGAATGGTATGGCTACATCAACACATTTGAATGTGTTTCCATTGGGTTCGTATAGCATGATTTTGGGTGTGGACTGGTTGTATATCAATAGGACCAAGGTGGACTGTTATAAAAAAGCTATTGAGTGATTGGATGACAATGGAGAATGGAGAATATTGCAGGATAAGAAGAAAGCAACATCAGTTAGAATGGTGACAGCTATGCAGGTGAAGTGTAGTCGTAGAAAATGGTGTATGTTATTTGCAGTGCACATTCCTAGTGATAAAGGTAAGGAAGTTGAGAATGTGGATGTTTTGAGCAGGTATAATTTTTCAACATTTTCAGGATGTATTTCCAGCATAAATTTTAGAGTTTCCGCCTCAAAGGGAAGTAGACTTTTCTATTGAGTCAGTACCAGGGAAAAACTAACATAAAAAACACTATACAGGATGAGCACTCCAAAGTTGGCAGAGCTAAAGTTGCAGTTGAAGGAAATGTTTGACAAGGGATACATTAGGCCAAGTGTATAACCATGTGGTGCACTGGTATTGTTTATGAAGAAGAAGGACGATACTCTTAGGTTGTGCATTGATTATAGGTAGTTGAACAAGGTGACCACCAAGAATAGTTATTCGTTCTCGAGGATTGATGATTTGTTTGATCAGTTGAAGGGAGAAACAATGTTCTTGAAGATTGATCCGAGATCTGGATATTATCAAGTACGCATTAAAGAAGATGACTTTAACAAGACAACTTTCCGGACCAGGTATAGACATTATGAGTTTGTTGTAGTTCCTTTCGGTTTGACTAATTCTCTAGATTCTTTTATGTGCTTGATGAATAGTGTTTTGTGTTCTTACCTTGACAAGTTTGTTATCTTATTCATTGATGATATATTGATATATTCTAAGAATGAATAAGAGCATGTTGAACATTTAACAATAGCACTAAGATTGCTAAGAAAGCATCAGTTGTATGCTGAGCTTAGAAAATGCAGTTTCTTTCAGATAGAGGTACATTATTTGGGACATGTTGTTTCCAAGGAAGGAATAGCAATATATCTAGAGAAGATAAGGGATATCATGGAGTGGGAAGCTCCTAGTAAAGTGGATGAGGTAAGATCATTTATGGTGTTAGAATGTTACTATAGGAGGTTCATCAAGAAATTCTCTCACATTGCATATCCTATCATGTCATTGCATCGAAAAAGTAAGAAGTTTGAATGGACAGAAGAATGTGCAACAAGTTTTGAGCAGTTGAAACAATTGTTGACAAATGCTCCAGTGCTAAAGATTGAATATCCAGACAAAGAGTTTGTGGTATGCACATATGCTTGTAAGAGAGGATTTGGTGGAGTTCTCATGCAAGAAGGACAAGTAGTATGCTATGAGTCACGAAAATTGAATGAGCATGACCATAATTATCCGACACATGATCTTGAGTTGGCAGTGATCATCCATGCATTGAATATGTGGAGGCACTATATTCTTGGCAAGAGATTTGTACTAATAAGCGATCATAGTGGACTGAGATATCTATTTGACCAACCGAATTTGCATGACATGCAAGCTAGATTTTTGGCCCCGATCAATGAGTTTGACTTTGAGATTAGGTATATTAAAGGTAAAGAGAATAGGGTTGTAGATGCTCTTAGCAAGCATCTACATGTGAACCACATTACAACTATGAGTTCTTATGGGACAGATTTACATGCTCAGATCTTACAGGCAGGTCAACAAGATAATAGGTACATGGAGCTCAGACACATGTTACAACATAGTACAAGTAAAGGCACATTATAAGTACAGGTACATGTGCATAAGATGTGGACTGTCATCTCACGACATATGGCTTGATCAGATTTAGGGACATGATATATATGCTAGATGACAGCAAGATCAAGAAGCTTGTGTTGAGAGAGTTTCATGTGAAATTGTATTCACGTCACCGAGGATATCAGAAGACATTGACAACGGTGAAAAAATTCTACTATTGGCCGAACTTGAAGAAAGAAGTGGTTGAGTTTGTGGCTAGATGCTTGGATTTTCAACAGTTAAAGGAAAAGTGTAACCATCCAGGTGGGTGACTATAGCCAATCTTGATTCCAGAGTGGAAATGGGAGGTCGTTTCCATGAAATTCATCACAGGTTTTCTGAGGACATCTAGACAACATGACTCGATTATGGTTGTGGTTGACAGGTTGAAAAAGGTAGTGCACTTAATTCCGGTGAAGTCTACTTATTCCACTAGTGATGTAGCACATGTATTCATCAAGGATATAGTGAGGTTGCATGGTGTACCAAAGAAGATCATATCAGACATGGATGCCAAGTTTACTTCCAGGTTCTGAAAATATTTATTTGTAGGTTTGGGTACAAAGTTGGCTTTTAGCACAACTTATCATCCACAAAAAAATGGACAGACAGAGAGGGTCAGTAGGATATTGGAGGATATGTTGAGGATGTATGTGATGCATCAGTGACGAAAGTGGGAAGAGTACCTTCCACCGATAGAGTTCACTTACAATAATGGGTATCAAGAATATTTGAGGATGAGTCTGTTTGAGGCATTGTTGTAATACTCCCATTAGTTGGAGTGATTCATTTAATAGGGTATTGATAGGACTAGATAAGTTGGCAGAGATGGAACATGAAATGCACGTAATCAAGAAGAATATAAAGGTAGCAAAAGATATAAAGAAAAATTATGTAGATTAGAACATGTTGTTTAAGGAATTTTGGCTTGGGGAACATGTGTACTTGTTCATTAAGCCCAAGAAGAGATCCTTGCGAATTGGATCATGTGCCAAGTTGGCACCTTGGTTCTTTGGACCTTTCAAGATTCTTGAAAGGATTGGACTAGTATCCTATCTACTTGCACTACCTCCTATGGTGAAAGTCCATGATGTTTTCCATGTGTCATTGCTTAAAAATCATGTTAATGATGTTGATCATGTGATTGAATGTTCTGTATTGCAAGTGGAACCAGAAGGATTTCCATCGAAATATTTCTCATTAAACAAGATAATTATAGTTGGAACCTCACTGTATATTGTAGAGAAAGATGATCATGCTTCAGAACTGAGCAATCGAGTAGGTTAAAGTGCATTGGAAGCACTTTGGGCTCGATGAAGCTACATGGGAGATGGTGGATCAGATGCGGGCTATGCATCCTTCTCTATTCGTTGGTTGAATGAATGTTTTGGTTTATGTACATATGTATGTAAATATCACAACGAGCTATGTTATAAAGCTGCAATAAGCGGTATGGGTGTCATGTCATTGTGGTTGTCATGTCGTTATGTTGTCATGTTGGTTTGCTTATCAACAAGTTGATCATTGTAAATACTCTAACGAGCTAAGTTATAAAGCTCCATGGGAAGTATGTTTTGTTTACAATATTTTTGTGGTTGTAGGTGTCATTGAACACTGAGGACAGTGTTCCCCCAAGGGGGATGGTTCTGTAATAGCCCTGGTAAAAAATCCATGTAAAAATTAATAAAGGTAAAATAAGACCTTGGTCATGGGACATGTATTCCAAGCTAAATGTTGGAAAGAAACATAGCAATGGGGATCACTTGTGATTAATTAATGGCTATGGAAATTGGCAAAGGAAATGGTTAACACTTTGGAAAGGAAAAATGGCATTTATTTATGAAAATAATGAAAATTAGGAGAAAAGGAAGGTGAAAGGTCACAAGTTGCATGTGAGGAGGAAATT
>APFE030592353.1:0-13922 GCA_000404065.3 Pinus taeda | reverse complement strand
TGAGGGGAAAACATTATAGTGGGCATCACTTGTGGTTTATTATTGGCTATGGAAATTGGAAATGGCATTGGCAAAGGCAAAAGACAACAAATGGCAATTTAGTATGAGAAATAAAGGAAAATAGGAGAACAGGAAGATGAAGAGACACAAATATGCAATGCAAGGGAAAATGAAGGACATTGAATGAAAATAAAGGATCAAGAAAAAAAAGGAGAGAGAGAACATTCTATGCCTCTCTTGGTTACTCTAGCTACTCGTAGTCACTCATACACTCTTACACACTTAGAGCACTCTTGGAGCATTCAAGCATTCACTTGGATAGTGATGCATGCTCACTTGGAATTGGAAAGAGAAAACACTTGGATAGAAGCAAGAAAGAAAAGGAATTTGTGGGCAGCAGAAAAGAAGGTTGGAAAAGTTGCTACAATAGGGGAATATTGTAGGTAATAAGTTGCATGTGTGATTTCATTGCTGATATTTGAATGCATTGTACATGAATTTGGTTATTTGGTTGATTTGTTATCATAATTTGGCATGGGATTTGCCTAGATTGACAGTGGTTTTAGCCTTGCCTTGTCATTTCCTGGATAGTCATGGTGTAGCAGGTTCCCTATTTTGATTAAGCTTTGGATGGCTAGTAGACTTTGGATCTCGGTGAGGTGGTCTTAGGAAAATTCCCAAGGGTCAAGGGTGGATATGATATTCCTCTTGGAACTCCTAACGGATTGGTGGAGACAGGATAATTCTGTTGGGTATGGGGAAGAAATTCGAAGGAATCCAAGCTTATTTGGTGTTAGTGATTTCTTGACCGATATAGGTGAAATCACTGTGGTTGGAGGTTAAGGTGGTTGGCCTTTGGAAGCCCTAGTTGGTTCTATTTTAGATTAACCCATATGATCCCACATTGATGCTTGGAATATGACACAAGGGTGATTGGATGAAAGAGAGATTTGGTTCAACTCAATCTATGGTTGGGTGGTACGTAGATGTCCCTGACTTGGTTGGCTTATGTATATGTTATTATCGGTTTATTGTCTTGATTTTATGACTGGTTTATCATGGATTCATCCTGGTTAAATGTTGGTTATAGGCATGGTGCACTCTTGATTTTATAATGTGCTCTTGTTATGTATTTTTCTTATGGATTGATGAGTTATTGAATGGTATATAAATGCATGGGATAACAAGTGTTGTTGCAACTATTTTGAGAGGGCATTGAGCCTTCTTGATGATTCTTTGATGAAGTTAAGAAGACAATGAACATATATGCATCCATGACTTGTAGTTACTATTTTTACCATGTGTTTAGATATTTTTTAGCAATATATAGCCTTAGTACTTATCATACTAACTCATTATCATCTTATATTGAATTCTAGAAAGTTTTGGGTCGTTCTGGGTAGTTGGCCTATAGCTAACCTTGAAAATATGGAACTAGGTTACTATCCGCACCCTCTGAACTGAGAGATTTCAACTACAACTACGTGGAGGGAGGTCTATGCATGCAACTGAGATGTAGGGTCAGTAAAAAAGTTAGTTCCATCCCAGGGAAATGTTATCAATAGATGTTGTCTGGTATCTAGGTGAAGTGGTGCTCTTGGGAGGTTGCAACTTGTTTTCGGTCTGTAGACCCCACTTCCATAACTGGAACTTGGATGTTGGGTCATGTCATAGTAAATCTCACCTCATGTTTACCTTGGAGAGCTTGTAAAAGTGGATAAATGTGGGGTGGGGTTTGTTACAGGGTGGTATCAAAGCGAGTTTGCAGCACTGGACCTTGGGGTAAATGCAGATTGTTATGCATGCATGTTAGCTAATTATTGTTATGATTATGATATCCATGTATGATCTGATATGCTTGTGACGTTGTATCATGCTAATATGGATTGGCCTGTGTAGATGCAATAGCCTCCCCTGAGATACATTGATGTATGATTTTGATTATGTTTTTACTTAGCTAACAATAGTATATTTGCAGGAAATAGAAGGCCAAGAGATGAAGAGAAAAATAGTTGAGTACAGTTCATATGATTGTACATATAGGCATGAAGAGACATTGGTAGTAGGGAGAGATCAATTGAGTAGTAGGGAGAGGGAAAATCTCCTAGTTTGGCAGATACATTGAGAAGTTTGAAGGTAGACATCGTGAGTTGCAAGGAAGACAATGAGTGATTAATTGAGGCACAAGAAAGGCTTGCCAGAGCCTAAGAAAAGTAAGTCAA
Organism: Pinus taeda; assembly: GCA_000404065.3. Lineage (NCBI taxonomy): Eukaryota > Viridiplantae > Streptophyta > Pinopsida > Pinales > Pinaceae > Pinus > Pinus taeda. The sequence goes on along the minus strand of APFE030592353.1, from coordinate 11,700 downwards.
GGTTGATTCAGTCATCCTCTAGAGCCTTTCATATTTGTAGAAGTAGGGACAACTAGGGATCATTCATGGATAGGAGGAAAAGACTAACGGTGTAGATGGAAGCATGTCTCAGAAAGGGTACAGGATGGACAATGACGATATAGTGAAGAGTGGTATATACTTGGATACACCTACGAGGAGGGATAACACTCAAGCATTTTATTCTATCCATGGTTCTTAGAGACATCATCGCCATCAAAACCAATATCCTGATAGGAGTACTAGGAAGGGATACTTTCCAAATGAATTCAAGAAAGCCAAGTCTCCTACGTTTGATGGGGAAATGAAGAAATCATAAGATGCATAAGCATGGCTGCTTAGGATGAAGAAATTATTCAAGTTGCATGATTACTTAGAGAACATGAAAGCCAAGATAGCTACCTTCAATCTCAAGGGAAAATAAGACATTTGGTGGGAAGATGTTAAACATGTCAGAGGAATCAAAGAAGAGGAGATGATTTGGCATGAGTTTGAAAGACTCTTCAGGAAGAAGTATATGTCTGAGAGATATTATGAGGGAAATGCCAAATAATTTTATGAGCTCAGGATGGGTTCCATGATATATGAAGAGTACACAATAAATTTCTAGAGATGTTGAGATATTTTCTTTATCTCAAGGATGAGAAATCGAATATCCCAAGGTTCATCTATGGGTTGCGTAGCATTCAAAGACCGAATTGATTTTAATGAGCCTCATTCATTGGAGGAAGGCATGAGAAAGTTGAAGCATTTCTATGAGCAGTCAAAGCACATGAATGAGTTCAAGTGTGACTAGAAAGGTAATGTGAAGACTAAAGGGAAATTTCCTAAGAAGAGAGGAAGATATCATGATCTAGGTGACAAGGAAAATGTGGCACCTCATAAGAAATTCAATGCAACTAAGAGAGGACATGGGTCTTAGCCTTAGGAGTAACAGGATAAAGGCGATGGAAAAAACCTTTGAGGTGTTGGACCTGTGGTGGATTCCATCATAGGAGGGATTGTACCTCACATCAAGGTGGCATACCTTAGATATATAATGCTCAGTAGGTGTGGACAGTTAGGGATGTTGGTCAGAACATTCTTTGGATATGTGTAGTAGTGGGTAATAGGAAGGAAGATCATCAGGAATCTATTATCATGATGGAAGGTAAGCTTTGTGATCAAGTTGTTTCTATTTTGATTGACCCTGGATCAAATTAGAGCTATATTAGTCTTGACCTGGTGGATCAGTGCCTGTTGAATAAAAAAATGCATGCATAATCTTGGTTCATGTAGTTGTATATAAGGACCAAGAGAAGAGTTCATGATTAGGTGAGATCTTGTGCATTTTATCTTAATGGCATGCCTATATTATCACATATACATGTGCTTCCTTTGGGTTCATATAACATTATTATGGGCATGGATTGTCTTTTCATTCACATGACTAAGGTGGATTTCTATGATAAGGTCATTGAGTGCCTAGATGATGATGGAGAAAAGAGAATCTTGTAGGGAAAGAAGAAGCCTACATCAATGAGAATGGTTACAACAATGAAAGCTAAGCGTAACTATAGGAAAGGATATTTATTTCTTACAGTACATGTTTCCCGTGACAAAGGAAAGGAAGATGAGGATAATGAATTCATGAGGAAGTATCATGTCTTGCAACTGTTTCAGGATGTGTTTCCTACAGATATTTAAGAGCTACTGCCTCATAGGGAGGTGTATTTATCTATTGAGTCAATGCTAGGAGAAAAACCAACATCTAAGGCACCTTACAGGATGAGCACTTCGGAGTTGGTGGAATTGAAGTTGCAGCTTAAAGAGATTCTTGATAAGGGATACATAAGGTCAAATGTGTCTCCTTGGGAGCACCAATTTTGTTTGTAAGGAAGAGGGACGGTACTCTCAAATTATGCATTGATTACAGGCAGTTGAACAACGTGACTATCAAGAACATGTATCCTTTGCCGCAAATTGATGATTTGTTTGATCAACTAAAGAGAGCTATAGTATTTTCAAAAATTAATATGAGATTAGGATATCATCTAGTGCACATCAAAGAAGAAGACATCTACAAGACTACATTTTGTACAAGTTATCGGCACTATGAGTTTGTGTTAGTTCCTTTTGGACTTACCAATGCTCCAACCACCTTCATGTGTTTTATGAGCAATATGTTGCGCCTTTATATAGATAAGTTTGTGATAATATTTGTTGATGATATATTGGTATATTCAAAGAATGAGGAGGAGCATGCAGCACACTTAGTTGCAATATTGACGTTGTTGAGAGAGAATATGCTATATGCCAAACTCGGCAAGTGCAGTTTCTTTGAGACTCAGATTCGCTACTTGGGACATGTTTTTTATAAGGAAGGGATAACAATGGATCTAGAAAAGATTAAGGATATCATGGAGTGGCCAACTTTGAAGAATGTGGATGAATTCAGATCATTCACGGGACTAACATGTTATTACATGTGGTTCATCAAGAAAATCTCTAAGATTGGCTATCCTATCACATGTTTGCAGAGGAAGGGAAATAAGTTCGAATGGAATGGGTGTGCAACTGGTTTTAATGAGCTGAAGTATTTGCTTACCAATTCTTCAGTTTTGAAGATCACAAATCTTGATAAGGAGTTTGTGGTTTGTACAGATGATTGCAAGGAAGGACCTGGTGGAGTCCTGATGTAGGAAGGGAAGGTGGTTTGCTACAAATCAACGAATGTGAATGAGCACAAGAAAAACTGTGTGACTCATGATCTTGAGTTGGCAACCATCATTCATGAATTTAATATGTGGAGACATTATCTTCTTGGAAGGAGGTTCTTCTTAATGAATGATCACAGTTGACTGAGGTATTTGTTTGACCAAACCAATATGATTGAAAGGTAAGCTAGATGTTTGGCTACTCTTAGTGATTTTGACTTTGAGATCATGTACATTAAAGGAAAAGAGAAACAGATTGTATATGCTCTCAATAAGAGAGTGCGGGTGAATCATATTTTAGCTATGATCTCTTATGAGACAGATTTACAGGTGTATCTCTTGCATGTAGGGTAGCATGATGACAGGTACCAGCAACTGAAGCAAAGATTGTAGTAACAAGGTGAAGGTGATAAGGATGAGGATTATCACCTCACAACATATGGCTTGGTCAGATTCAAGACTAGGATTTATGTTCCATATAACAGTGATTTGAAGAGGCTTATATTGAAAGAGTTTAATGTAAAGCCATATTTAGGCCACCTTGGATACCTGAAGACTTTGAAAAATATCAAGAAGTTATAATATTGGATGAATTTGAAGAAAGAGGTGGTTGAGTTTGTTGCAAGGTGTTTGGACTATCAACAGGTGAAATTTGATTGCAAGCATTCAACTGGTCTCTTGCAAACTATTCCGATTCCATAATGGAAATGGGAGGTCATTTCCATGGACTTCATTACAAGATTTCCTAGGACATTAAGGCAACATGATTCCATCGTGGTTGTGGTTGACATGTTGAGCAAGGTAGCCCACTTCAATGCAATGCAGTCTACTAATTCAACTAGTGAGGTAGCTCATATCTTCATGAGGGAGATAGTGAGGTTGCATGGAGTTCACAAGAATATTATATCGGATAGAGCTGTCAAGTTCACTTCCAAGTTTTGGAAGGAATTGTTTATAGGTTTGGGGACAAAGTTATCCTTCAACACAACTTATCATCCACAGATAGACGGAAAAACTTAGAGGGTTAACAAGATTCTTGAGGATATGTTGAGGATGTATGTCATGCATCAACAGAGGAAGTGGGAGGAGTATCTTCCGCTGGTGGAGTTTGCTTATAATAATGGGTATCAAGAATACTTGAAGATGATTCCATTTGAGGCTCTCCATGAGTGAACTTGTAATACTCCTATTAGCTGGAGTGATCTAGTGAACAAGGAGTTTATTGGACCAGATATGTTGGCTGAGATGGAGCAAGAGATGCAAGTTATTAAAATGAATTTAAAGGCAACACAAGACATGCAAAAGAGTTATGTAGATTGGCATAGAGAATTCAAGGAGTTTCAGACTAGGGAAAATGTGTACTTGCACATCAATCCCAAGAGGAGCTCCTTGAGAATCAGGTCATGTGCCAATCTGGAACTTTAGTATTGCGGGCTTTTTGAGATCCTTGAGAGGATTGGACTAGTGGCATACAAACTTGCACTACCACTAATACTAAAATTCCATGATGTTTTCCATGTTTCATTGCTTAAGAGATATGTATAGGATGTTGATCATGTGATTGATTGGTTTGTATTGTAGGTGGAACTAGAGGGAGAGTTCCAACTAGAGCCACAATGCATATTGCAACAGAAACAACTCATGTTCCAGAACCAAGCAATAGAGCAGGTTAAAGTGCAATGGAAGCACTTTGGGATTGATGAAGCTACATGGAAGATGGTTGCTTAGATATGGGCATTATATCCTTCTTTATTTTCTAGTTGAAGGAAATGAGTTTTTGATTTACACACACACACACACACGCACACATATATATATCTGTGTGTGTGTGTGTGCACGTGTCATTGTAAATACCATATCGCGTTGTGTTTATAAAGCTCTTATAAGTGGTATGTTTATCATGTTTTCAATAGTTGGTCATTGTAAATATTGCATTGCTTTGTCTTATAAATCTCCATAAGCAGTATGTTTTGTTGGTCATAAGTGTCATAGAGCACCGAGGATGGTGTTATCCCAACGGAGAGGGGTTTGTAACAACCCCAGGTTGATTTTCCATGTAAATAAATTAAGCGAAGGTCATGGGACACATATTCCGAGTTGAATGAGGGAAAACATTATAGTGTGCATAACTTGTGGTTTATTATTGGCTATGGAAATCGACAATGGCATTGGAAAAGGAAAAAGGAAATAAAAGGAAATTTAATATGAGAAATAAAGGAAAATAGGAGAAAAGGAAGATGAAGAGACACAAACATGCATAAGGGAAAATGAAGGAAATTGAAGGAAAAAGAAAGGAAGATGAAACAAAAGGAGAGAGAGAACATTCAATGCTTCTCTTGGCTACTCTGGCTATTCTTAGTCTCTCATACACTCTTACACACTTAGATAACCCTTGGAGCATTCTAACATTCAATTGGATAGTGAGGCATTATCACTTGGAGTTGGAGAGAGAAAGAACTTGGACAAAAGAAAGCAAGCAAATGAATTCATGGGTAGCAAAAAAGAAGGTTGCAAAAATGTTGTGGGTGGGAACACCCTAGGGTATTGGGTTGAAAACCCCAACAAAGTGGAGGGAATACAACAACAAGAGATGCGTAGACAAACAATTTAAATGCTTAAGCTACTGAACTCAGAAGAAGTGGCCTTACTCGAAGGTCCTACGTTTGGGTCGATCCCGCAGGGTACAAACCCTCTGCTTCTTCTGATGCCTTTAAAACTTGTGAATTATCCAAGCAAAGCATATACAACAATAGTAAAATAAATAATGTTCATGATATACACGTTAGATCATATAAGAAAATGAACAATTACACATTAATATAATATTTATAAGCAAATCACAACATGGATCAATGCATAAACACGATAGATATCAAGAACATAACATCATTTCTTGATTGATGTAAGCTAAGTGAAAGGTGGAAAACTACAACCTAAGTCTTCCTCCAGCTCCAAGTGGAACTGTCCTCCGGATCTGTCTTGTCTTGGCCTCGGCAATCTTCCTCCATCGATACACATAAGGATGTCATAAGAGGGATGAAGGACATCTCAAAAGAGGAAACAAAGGTTTCCTATAACTTGGGGAGTGCTGAAGGCACAGGGATTTATTCAGACTCGATCAAGGAACAATTAGCTATAATATCAATATCTCATCTCTTCTCCTCCCTTAGGCCTTCCCATGGAGGTTTATTTATACTTCTCCAAATTAGTTTTTCAGTTGGGAAACAGTTGGGCCACGGGCCGTAGTAGGTGAGTAAGAAGTAAAACCCGTTAACTTTGCCCGAATTTAAGGATATTTATCATTTTTAAGTTTTTAACACATATATGCGAGTTGGGTATATGCTGACCCCCGTGTACACGCTTTTAACACAGGGAAAAGTAGCATATAGGAAATAAAACATTGTTTTCTAGAATTTGGACCAAGTCTGGAAAGGAAGGGTTGCCCTAGGCCATAACCAGAGCATCAGATCTACCAAGAGTAGTAAATGGTGCTATAACAGATGCCCCCTAATATATGAGGTCAAAAGGGGTACATGATCACTGAAATGTATTAAGTGTATAGAAGAAATCATGCCGAGACTAGAGAGGAGTTCACTAAAATTTAGCCTGCTAAGCCAATGAAAGAGATTAGAAAGAAACTGTTGTCTGAAGCGGGCATACCCATGCTCAAATATAGTAAAGCATGTCCACATGTCAAGTACAAAAGTAGATCCAATATGCATAAAAGTATAAAGGAACTAAAAATACATAATGGATCGTCCAATCATATCCAAATAAGTACATGTCTGAATATCACATATAAAGAAGATGTTGAAGTAAGAAGTTGATCACTGAAGTCATAAAGCCAATCCAAAAAGTACCAAGTCAAATGGTGGAATAAGTGGCACTACACTACAACTCAGGTGCCAACATATAGAATGTTTCTGTAAGGAACTGCAACATATAAGGTGGATGGTGTCAACTAGAAAAAATAGGAGCAACTGACAAGTGAACCAAGAAATGTTGATGCAAACCCGAGGTCTTCACCAACCGTCGTGGTACATTTCTACACAATGGGAATAAATAATCCGAAGTTGACCATGTGAGAAATCATTTGATCACCAGTCATTGATGTATACTGTTAACAAACACGAGACTACTCACCGATAAGGATGATGAGATCCAAGGTACCTAGTACAATCTAACAAGTGTGAATAAATGAGTTGTAGTGGAACACTTGGAAGAATCTATCAATCAGGAGACAATGATGTTTTCCCACCGTCGATAGCAAAGGATTCTACCACTGATGACTGCAAACCCTAAGGTACTTCAAAATGGACTCTAGATCTTGTTCCTAGAGAAATGAGTTGGATTCGATGGGAAAAGATCTGCTAGAAGGAAGGCATTAAGGCATCTTTCATCAATGGAGCGTGAGTGTAACCCATAGGCCAATACTATGGAAGGAATCAGACGAATAAAGATGTAGTAACCCAACCGAAGCACGTTTTCGACGTACAAAAGATGTAGCTAGCGCATGATAGAAACTCTCTAAACTAACCAATAATGAAAATTGTCATAGAGGCGAGGAATCCACCAATAGGGTCAAATAGAAACCAAGGCACTACACGAATCTGAATGTGTGATAGTGAAAGCTGATGTCGAACATAAGGGAAACCACTCAGTTAAAGACCCATGCTACTGATCGATGTTGAGCGCAAGGTGACCTATTTATAATGAAAATAGGGCCAGGGTGCGGCTCTAGATCCACTCTCAGAGCAATTTGTCATAGTCGATAAGAGAAAGACGCACCAGCAAGAAGTCAATGGAGACATTCTCAAACCAGCACAAGCAAAGGACCAAATAGCTTATGTGATAATGAACATGACTCTATTGGGAGAAAACTGAAGAAGATTCCCCTTGTTGACTGGACTGCTGACTAGACTGCCATGTCATCATTTTGTCCCATTCTGCAATTTTTTTAATTGTTAGGAAGACGAACAACAGGCCTTTTCTCCTTCCTTCAGAATCCATTTTCGAGGAAACAAATTGTGTTTTGATTGTCTTGACAAGACAGACGCAACCATATAGTTTTCAAGCCAATATGAGGACTTTGAATTTTGAGCTCAATACTGAGCACCTGATCATTCCTCCCCACTAGAAGCCTTTTGGATCCCAAAATAGACTATAAATTTCTCAACAAGTGAGGGTACAAATCCCTCACCTTTTTGGTCTGCAACCATTTGGCTTGAGAAGGCTTTTTTCCCTTGAGTCCCACTCTATGGTATTCGACATCCCCTCTCTTTGAAGTTTTGGTTCTTTTGTCAAGTATGAGATCTTGCTGAAGCTCATCTAGATATTCTGGCGAGAAATCATCTATTGATGGTAGCTGAACATTCTCTCCTTGATCATCAATCAAAGGAGGCTCAAACAATCTCAAATTCTCAACATTAACAACAGAGTATATTTGCATGTAAGGAGGCAAATCAAGCTTGAATGCATTATTACCAATCTTTTCCAGAATTTTAAAAGGACCATAACGAATTGGTTTCAACTTTTTACCTTCCCCTTGAAGTCTCTCTTTGCTGATATATAACCAAACTTTGTCGCCAACTTGAAATTTTTTATCAATCTGGTGTTTGCCATGCCTTGCCTTATAGATGCTTTGACTTTTCTCAAGTTGTTATTGCACTGTATGATGTATCAACTAAATTTGCTCTATGAACTTCCTTGCCTTATTGATGTCACTGTGACCTTCGATAGCAACATCTTTCTCAAATATGAAGTCCAATGGCGATCTTGGAAAATAACCATAACAGACCTCAAATGGCGATGTGTTTGTGGAAGAATGCTTTGCCCTGTTATATGCGTGTTGTACATAATGCAACTATTCATCCCACAACTTGGGATGTTTGTTGCAATATCCTCTAAGAAGATGAATAATTGTTCTATTGACCACCTCAGTTTTTCCATATGTTTGTGAATGAAAGGTTGTATTCTTCTTCAACTTTGTTTCCATCATGTCCCATAAATTTGACAAAAAATTCCCAACGAATCGAGAATTTCTCGATCACTTACAATGGAAGTAGGAAGACCAAAATGAACCCAAATGTTTTGAAAGAAAATATGAGTTGTTTGTTCAGATGTAATTTTATTTTTACATGGTGTTAGTATGCACATCTTGCTGAACCTGTCTATAACTACATACAAGTAATCATGACCTTTCCTTGACAATGGAACACCTCCTACAAAATCCATTGAGATACTCTCCCATGGACGTGAAGGTACTGGAAGTGGAGTGTATAAACCAAGTTTCCTATTACTAGGCTTACTTGTAGCACATAAAGAACATCCTCTTATGAAACGAGAAACATTATCCAACATGTGTGGCCAATAACAATACCTTTGAAGATTCGCTATTGTCTTGCCTACACCAAAGTGTCCAACAATCAATGAAGTGTGCACCTCTCTTATGATATTGTTTCTTTGTACTTGTGGAATACACAACTTTCCCAAGTGATGCAAAAAAATGTTATGTACATGATAATCCAACTCTTCTATTTGGTTTCCTTGACTCAAGCTTTCATATACTTCCTGAAAAATCACTATCATTTCCATATTGTTCTATGTAACTTTCATGAAAAACAGAATTATGCTTGAGTATAATAGATGAATTTACAATAGGATTTTAAAGTATATCAGCTACCTTATTGTAGATTCCCTTTTTATACCTAATAACCAAATGAAATTGTTGTAGAAAACCCATCCATGTGAAATGGTGCGACTGTTGTAACTTTGACTGTGACTATAAATACTGCAATGGTTGATGGTCAGTATGGATGATGATCTCCTTCCCCATCAAATAGTGCTTCCATTTCTTAACACTTTGAACCAATGCATAAAGTTATTTGTCATATGTGGGATAGTTAGTTACAACTCCATTAAAAATTTCAGAATGAAATGAAATGGGCTTACCATGTTGCAATAGAACTGCTCCCATGGTATAATCACTTGCATCTGTTTGAATCTTGAATGGTTGTCTAAGATCCAGAAGTGCTAATACAGGTGTTGAGCTTATCTTTTGCTTCAAAGAATCAAATTTTTTTCTGTTGTACATCTCCCTAGTGGAAGACTTTCTTAACACTTGTCAATGCATGTAATGGAGGTGCAATAGAAGAAAAATTAGCAATAAACTTTCTCCAATATTGTGCTACCCCCAAAAAGCTTCTTACCTCTGTAACTGTATTGGGCTTGGGCCAATTTAAAATGACCTCAACCTTAGAGGGGTCTATCTTCAGTTCACCTCCTCCAACAATGTGTCCCAAATACACCAAACAAGTCTTGCCAAATTCACACTTCGACATCTTTAAGAACAACTGTTATTTTCTCAAGACATCAAGTACTTTGTTTACATGCATGACATGTTCATCTCTTGACTTGCTGAATATAAGGATATCATCTAAGTAGAAAATGACAAAATCATCTATAAGTGGCCTCAATACAACATTCATTACTCTCATGAAATTAGTTGGAGCATTTGTAAGACCGAAAGTCATAACAAGCCACTCAAACAATCCTTGTTTAGTTTTAAATGCAGTTTTCCAAAAGTCTTCTTCAACTATCCTAACTTGATGATAATCACTTCCTAAATATAACTTAGTGAAAATTTACTTTGCATACCTCAATTAATCAAGCAAATCATCAATTCTTAGGAGTGGATAATGATTCTTTATCGCGATTTTATTCAGTGCACAGAAATCCACACACATGCGCCAAGTACCATCCTTCTTTGGCACCAAGACAATGGGCGAACCACACGGCGAAGTAGATTTGCGTATGATACCTTTTCTCAGCAATTATTGGATTTTATTTTTGATTTCCAAACTCTCCATAATAGACATATGATACATGCCAATGTGTAGATGTGGAACATCATATTGCAACTGAATCTCACGCTGAATTCTCCTCTTGGGAGGTAACCCCTTTGGTTCCTTAAACATCTCGCCATGCTTGCTTACCACATCAAACAAATCATATTTCAATTTATCATCACAACCTTCAAAAGATTAATAGTCAATATCATTATTTTTCTTGATCATGAGAAGCACAAAATTTTTACTTGCATTTACTAGTCTCTTCATCTGCCTTGCATTAACCAAAGAAATGTTTAGCTTTTTGCGATGGGTTCTCACTATGTACTCCACCCCATCCTTGAGAAATATGTATTTGTTGTCATGGTGATAAAATACTTATTTTCTATCATATAAATAAGGACTACCAAAAATGATTCCTGAGATGTCAAGTGGAACTACATCTAACTCAATTTCATCAATGAACTTTTCAGTAATGGCAAACTTGAATAAACACTTCCTTGTAACCTGTAAGTTTGCATTGTTTACTATCCAACCCAATGGATAAGGCTTGTGATGAGGTATAGTTTCAAGGTTTAGTTTTTTAACCAAGTTTTCTGAAATCATGTTTGATTGTGACCCACTATCAAATAATGCATCAATATTTGTATGATTTGAAATCACTCTAACATGAAACAACTCTATTCTTGACTCTTCATTTAGAGTGTTATTTTGACTATGTGATGAACTAATGCTTGCAACAATTTCTTTTCCTTTTGTACCCATGGCTGAAAGCTTGATCTCATCACCAGAATCTGAACCAAGGTCATGTTGTGTGGTAGCTTTGATCTTTTGTTTTCCCTTATTGTTTTGTTTCTTAGGCCTTAATTTGGGATGTAGTTTCCAACAATGAGCTTCATCATGCCCCTCTTTGGAACAATGTTTGCATGTGATTTTATTGATCCGGATTTAAACAGGAACGCAATAGATTACAGAGATAACCATAAATACAGAGATGCGATAACCATAAATAAAGAGATGTAGCGGAAATAATACTTCATTTCATTAATAGAAAATACTGAAATATGCTTACAACCAGAATTGGAAATAAATCAGCTAGGGCGATGGTAGCTTATCTCTGAGAAGAGATGTGCGGCTAC
>APFE030592337.1:99742-117929 GCA_000404065.3 Pinus taeda | reverse complement strand
TAAATGGTATGATTGTCATGTTTTCAGGAGGATGTCATTGTAAATACCACAACGAGATATGTTATAAAGCTTCATGGGTAGTATGTTTTGGTTGTCAACAGTCTTAATGGTTATAGGTGTCATTGAATACCAAGGATGGTGTTCCCCCAAGGGGGAGGGTTCTGTCATAACCCTGGTTAAAAATCCATGTAATAAAGTTAATAAAGGAAAAAATAAGACCAAGTTCATGGTACACATATTCGAAGTTGAATGGTGGGTAGAACATCCTAGAGGGTGTCACTTCAGTTTCTTACGGCTAAAGGAGATTGGCAAAGGCAATGGAAAAGGCTTTGGAAAGAAATGAGGCATTAATTGGCATTTTATTTATGAAAATAAAGGAAATTAGGAGAAAAGGAAGGTGAAAGGTCACAAGTTGCATGTGAGGAGGAAAATAAGGGAAAATAATCGAAAATGAAGAAAATAGAGGCCTCACTGACAACAATGCTTATGAGGATCAATTCATAGACTTCTGTGAGTACAGTTTTCGAGCTCTCTCTCTATTATATATTTATCACACTCTTGGATACTTAGAGTTTTCTTGGAGAACTTTAGCATTGGGTCAAGGAAAGAAAAGAAGGCAAGAGGTAGCAAAGATCAAGAAAGGAAGAGCAGGATCAACGGCTACAACAGGATTATTTGCAGGTATCGAGTTGCATGTATGATTTCCTTGCTAGCTTTGGCATGGATGTTTATGCATGTATGTTGTTGGTTCTCTTGTTGTCATTGGAATGGGTTTTTCTAGGTGTGAAAGTGTTTTTCAACCTTACCTTGCCATTTCTAGATAGCCATGGTGTGACGAGTTGTCATGTTTTTGGTTGAGCTACATTTCTGGATGGATTCAAAACTAAGTGAGGTGGATCTCTAAAATAAAGAACACATGGCCTAGTGACCCTTGTGATAAAGTCAGATTTGGTGTTACCTCTATGGGCCTAGGAAACCTTGACCGATGAATGGTGGGATATACGGTAAAGCCTATAGGTGGATGTTCTCAATCAAGCCTATGAATCCTAGAGGGTGAGGTCTCGATTGGGCTTAGGAATCTTGAGATGGTATATAGGGTAAATCCGAGGGACTGGACTCTCTGTTAGGGCCTAGTGATCCGGTGTGGATTGCAGTAAAGCCTAGAGACTAGGAGACATGAAAATTCCTCCCGATGTAGGTGGATAAAATCCGGTGGCATTCCTGCTTGCTTTGGCCTAGTGATCCGGTGAGGATTACAATAAATCCTGGTTCTATTGATGAGGGTGAGGTGGTGTAGCCTTGGGAAGCCTTGGTTGAGTTTTTTTTATGCTTCCCACATTCATTCTTGGAATATGGCACAAGGTTGATTGGATTAAAGAAAGGTTTGGTTCAACCAATATATGGTCGGGTGGTTCGTGGAAGTCCAATACCCAGTTGGATTTTTCATCCATTAATAAGAATTATGTTCCTTGGTATTTTATGAGAAAATGTACTAGTTCATATGTGTCATTTATGGTTGATGTATCCCTATTATTTATTTTGTTTCTATGCTAGTTATGTGTATGTTTTATGATAGTAATGATATATGGATTTCATCATGTTTTGATTTGTGAATGAGTAAACGATGAATATATTACCTAATAGATGATAATATAGCTAATGTGATAAGGCATCAATGCTTCTTAGTGATTCTAAGATAATTATGAGGCCCTTATGCTCAGATATGTTGTTATGACCTATAAATTGCATATTCGTGACATGTTTTGATGAAATGCCTATCATGGCTAGTAGGGGTCTAGTCAAGTCTTTATTCAAATATTTCCATTTGTATCATTGTATCGAGGTTACTTTTCCTTCTTTAAGGTTTCATGGAGTTCTGGGCAGTGCTCAGAGACCTAGCCCCGAAAATGTGGCACATAATCTCTGGTCGTGGGCTCATAACTAGTTGAAAAAGACCTCAGTCGCTATCATGCCCATGCTATGAGAGGGACTGGAGGGTGTGAGTCACATTCATTCCCATGTCATGGGAGAAACTAAGGATCTAGGGCAGTGAAATGTCAAGTTTTCATAGGGGTTGATCATCAAGAAGGGTTGGTTGGCTCCTGTATGTTCCTTGACATGTGCACAAGGTCAGATTGGTTTTGTTGTGTTGGTTCCACTTCCCTAAGTATACATGGGGAGTTGAATCAGATTCTAGTAGCCTCTCGTCAAATTTTTACCCCAACAAACCGCTTAACTTGGGTAAATGTGGGAGGATGGTGTTACAATGGTGGCAAACATGTAAGCTCGATAGACTATTCATTGGCGCCAGGGTGGTCCCATAGATAAGTCAGCTTGGAAGGCCACCCCACAGCAAAATTTGACTACGAATATCAAAAGGGTTGGGTAACAGAGCCCATGTAAAGACAATGTTGTCAGCATTTGACATTCATCAAATAACCACATAAACATATATTTTAAAATAGGGTGAGCATGAATGAGTTAGCATTGAGAGGTTGGTTAGAACTGCCACATGGTAGAATGGTGACATGGCACCTTTTAATTCGTTAGAACTCAAATGGGTTTTTTTTAATCGAGAGGTCAAATTGAAGTAAAATTTTATATCACTAGAATCATCTTGACGATATGAACATAACAATGATATCTAATTGAGGTTTTAGGTTAGTTGTAAAGATCAAAATATTTAGGCCCCATTTCCATAGCAACACCTTAGATCTCGGGTCAATCTTGTAAACACATCCTTCTAACTTATGATGTGGTGGGTTTTAGGATGGGGTGTGTTACAAGCTAGTATTGGGGCAACAAGTTCAGACACAAGACTTGAAGAGGCTCACATGCACATGATATATGATTGATAGATAACCATGAGAAGCTTGATCTATTAGTTTTGTTTTATGATGATTGTAGAATGTTGTAATGCATGGGTTTATAGGATTACTAACTGAACATGATTATATGATAAATTGATATGTGATGGTCAAAGATTAATGCAGACCAAGAAAAATAAGTATCTGTGTAAAATTCATGTTCCTTATTCATGGCTAACATTGGTATGCATGTAAAAGTAGTTGGCAGGAATCCAGGTACCATAAGGGAAAAAGGAGAGGAGGAGAAGTAGAGTTGAACAACATGGTATGAAAAGAACCCAACAAGGACGTGAAGAGGAATCAATTAGGAAAATGAAAGAGGAGGAAACTCCTAAAATAATAGACACTCTTATAAGTATAATAGTTGAAATAAGAAGCTACAAGGTTGATAATGGGAAGATTGTTAGAGATCAAGTAGAAGTAATGCCACACTATTACAAAGCTTATCCAAATTACAAAGATAAAGACAATAGGAAGTCAACATTAGCCATCATGACAAGAAAAAGCCTAAGGATGGCCCATCAGAAATATACAAGCATAAGTAGAATGATAAGAAAGCATAAGGAAACCAATCAAGAAAGAGGAGAAGACATGAAAAGGGGGAACACAATTACTTAGTTCTCTTGAAAGAGAATTAAGTAGTCCTAGCTAATCATTGGATAGTGACAATAGTAGATATCATCATCAAAGGAAGAGTATAAATACTCCCATACAAGATGAATTAAATAAATTAAAACCCCCAACCTTTGATGGAGAGGTAAAGAAAGTAGAGGATGCATAGGCTTAGCTTTTTGGAAGAAGGAAGTACTTCAAGATGCATGACTATACTGAGAACATGAAGGCCAGGGTAGCTATCTTCAGCTTGAGGGGAAAAGTTGATATATGGTGGGAGGATCTAAAGAACATCAAAGGCATTAGAAAGAAGGATCTGACCTGGAGGAAGTTTGAAAAGTACTTCTAAGAAAAGTACCTTTGTTTAGAGAATTTTCGGCGAAATCACATAAATAATCATTTGTCGACGCGTTTCGAACCAACCAATGTGGTTCATCGTCTTGACGATGAACCACACTGGTTGGTTCGAAACGCGTCGACAAATGATTATTTATGTGATTTGGCCGAAAATTCTCTATACATTTTTATGTATCACAGAAGTCTAAATTCCTTAAAAAATACCTTTTTGAGAAATATTATGACAACAAAGCCAATGAGTTATATGAGCACAAATTCAGGAAAATGATACCTGAAGAATATACCAAAAAATGTTTCAAGCTACTAAGGTATGTACCTTACATCAAGGATGAGAAGACCAATATCCAAAGGTATGTCAACAGATTACAACAAGCATACCGAGACAATAGAATTCAATGATCCTAAGACTCTAGAGGAGGTCATCCAAAAGACTAAGCACTACTATGAAAAATCTAAGCATGAGACTAAGTCCGAGCTAATTGGAGGAAAAAAGGAAAAGGAGGAAAGGGTGGAATGTTTAATAACTTCACCAAAAGTGAACATCAGCAAAACTCGACTATTAGTGGAAATGAGCCCCATAAATCTTGGTGTGATATCCCTTAGCTTAGTGATGCATTTGTAAATAAGTGTGTATAAGTTTATTTCTTGGTTTTCTAGATTATGTATGCTACATGGAAGTAGAAAGACATTTTAATTACCATTAATTATTACTAATGATTAATGATTGTAAAGTTGTAATTTTATTTTTATTTTGCAAATGAAAGTAAATATGGGAAATTAATGGCTAAAGTACATATTGTCGAAAGAGGAAAAGGGTTGCTATTCAATTATGGAAAAATATTATTTTATCCATCAACAAGTCTTAGGAATCTAATATGGGTGATTAGATTTAATTCATAAATTGTGATAGTAGCCAATTAATTATTTCCTAAAAGAAAAGGAGCTATCTTCAAGAGTAGAAAACAGGAACTCATAAACGAGTACACAACTACCTGCCACTTGTTAGTGAGGTGGAGGCAGTTAATAACCACCCAAAAAGTGGTAGATGGAAAATATCTTTGTAATTTTTTAGCTTTTATCTCAATTTCTAAGAACAAAATTAGAGGGATTGAAAAGAAACAGAAAGAAAGATACAAAAAGCAAATTGCAGGCCTAGTTGCTCGGGGAGGTCAGCAGTTTTCTATGTCAAGTTTTGGATGACCCAATTACTTGACTCTTAATTTATTTAAAGTGAATTTTTTTATATTTTTTATATTTTTTTTTTATTTTTTTTTTTTTTTTTTATTTTTTTTTTATTTTTTATTTTTTTATTATTATTAATTTATTTATTATTTATTTATTATTTTTTTTTTTTATTCTTGCTCATAAATTTTTTTAGTACAAATGCGAGAGTAAGAATAGGAAATATTAGATTGATAATTAAATGAAGAAAATAAAAATTTTTCTCGTTATTTTATATACGTTAATTCAATTTATTGAACAAAGAAGACATTATTTTATAAAAAAGGTATCACAAAAATGAGAATATGTGAAATAAAAAAAAAAATGAAAGAAAAACTATTAATGTAGAGTATACAAAGAAGCAAGAATTCTCTTAGACAAGCAAGAATTATATATATATATATATATATACATACACACACACACACACAAAAGCTATTTTATGTATATTTCTAACCAGAAGAACATACCAACAATGTTCTAAATTTAAGAGAAGAGCTTGCTTAAATAAATAATAAAGGGGCATCAAACCGAAGATTTGTATAATCCTGCATAATGGGTTTGCAAGCTTTCTTTATTGCAACTAAAATTATAAAAAAGCTATATATATAGTCTTGCTAAATATGGAGACATGGTCTCTAGATATTACATCTTAACTTGTGAAAAGTAATATGGTACTTCCATGGGAAATTTTCTACAAACCCTCTATAGGAATTCTGTAAATATTCTACTAGAACAGAGGTTGAAAAGAACCTGACCTGTAGAGGAAAGAGGCATGTTGTTAGGAATAGCGTGTACAATTTCTCTCGAAAAAAAATGGAAAATTGTGATGAGTGTGAAAACCACAGTTGCAGGAGTATACCCAACAAAAAAAATAGGGCATGACTTTAATGCAACAAGGATTTGCAGTTGAAAAATATTGAATGCAAATTTTCTTTAGAAACGACAAATATTAAGCTCAGAGTAAAAAACAAATAACTAAACATGTAAATTTACCTAGAAAATAGAACCTCGTAGAATGATTAAATAATTTTCATTCAAGGCACCATGATTTCAATTAATAACTTCTCTTTACTTAATAAACAACCAATTAAATCCATATGGAAATTATTTCTATTAATTTCAAAGGTGGGAATGTTAATCGTTTAAATAATGATTGTTGTAGTACAAATACATTCTCATTCTAATGTTAACCTAGTGAGAGTAAAGTTTACCCTTAATGGGTGTAGATCATCAATCCTCTAGAGATATTTTGTCCTCACGCCACAGAATCTAGTGACATATTTATTATCCACAAGAAATTAGAGTTGTTTAGTCTATAGAGAAGAGAAATGTATTAATGATAACATTTTCCTTGATTGATCTAAAAATAGGGCTCTTAGGCTTCTTGTGTAACTTACAAGAACCTCTCCCACTTCCAAAGCTTAATTATTCCCAAGTCTTTATGATTAACTAATGTAGAATTAAATATGTGCTTGAACATAAGGTGTATGTTGGTGCTTGTTATTAAAATTGTTTATGTGTTGTAAGTGATGTGCTTAGGCTGATATATAAATACATATAACAGTAAATAATGTAGCAGTAAAAACAAATGCATGAGATAGCAATTTAATTAGGAGTTCACCCAAAACTCTTGGGCTACATCTCCGTGAGCTCTAGTCAACTCAACTAGGCTCACTGGGATTATGGTATAAGTCATTTTTATAAGCTCTTGGATCAACTCCTGCTATTTTTCACAAAAACAGTGGGTTTAGACACCATGTTATCCCCTGGATCTTGAAGCTCTCGGCTTTCTGTCTCTCAGCTCTGGCTCTGGCTCTTGGCTCTGGCTCTTGGCTTTAGCTCTTGGCTCTGGCTCTGGCTCTAGCTCTTGGCTCTAGCTTCTTTGTCTCTCTGTCATTTTACAACCTTTTGGCTTTCCACTTGAACTCCAAGTGACTCCCTTGGTTGTGTGCGCTTCAGCTTTTGCTTTTTGCATTGCTTGTTTGCTGCTTCCATTTTGCACTGCTCTCGTACACCTTAGCTTCCTTCTTTGGCTTTACTTCTTACTTATGCCTGGTTTTAGCAACAACTTCGACAATAATAACAACTCCTATGTCTCTGACATTCATGGCTTTTAAGCCAACTAGCATTGTCCGTTTTTTCCTCTTCTCGGGCTCTCCAGCTCTCGGCCTCTATCTGCTCGAATCCCCTTATGAGCATTAGCACTCATGGCATAACATCTCCAAGGAAGGTGGCCACCTGTTTTGCAACGGAAGAGTCCATCGGGCCTCTGAAATCCCCAAAATAGCCATTCTCTATTTACATAGAGAAATACATTCGAACAAGGGAAAACTCTACCAAAACATAGTTCATTGGACTTCAAATATTCATAAATCCACTTTATACTTCTATCAGGTCCGCCTTTTAATCACTATCACAAGTTGCAACTGCCTTATTCCATGGTTTCCCTTTGTATTTTAAAAATACATTAAAACATTGCAAAATCTCGTAAAATGGCTTTAGACAGACTTGAAATAATATAATATTTCATTCATAGATCCTATTGGGTCCGGTTTCATCGCATCGGTGCTTCCCTTCATATTTCGTTTATTTAACAAAAAACACAAAATACATAGGAAAAGCCCTATTTCCTAAATCTCAAAATATATCGAATATCGTTCATAACCCCGCCAAGTCTGGATATATATCACAAGTCACATATATATTGGCCCGCCGCTCCATGGTGTTGCTCGGATGCGATTTTGCAATGTGACTTGTCGCAATCGCATATCGCATGAGCCCTGGGGTCTGTCCATACGGCATGGCCTATGACAACGTGATCCGCCAACACTGATATCAGTGATCGTGATATCGCTCGGCCTAGGGTCCCACCTTTGCCTCATGGCATCGCCAATTGCGATCTGCCAATATCGGCGATATCGCATCGGCCTGGGTCTTGCTTTATGTTATATGAATGTGCTTGCCTCTGACCCGATATGTCGGGGATCGGTGATCAGGGGTGCTTCCCCTTTTCTACTTAAATCTGCTTTTGACCTACTCCGATGCAATTTTCTTCATAAAGCGTTTTAGCCCATTTTTTAAAGGATTTTGCCTCTTTTTCAAAGGAACAAAGGCATCTTCCTCCCGCGATAACTTCTGCATCCTAAGTCCATTTTTGCCCATTCAAATTGCAAGAAATTCAAAATAAGACAAACTCTACAATGGGGCTAGTTCCAAGAACTTCCTTGGACTTTAATTTTTTCTCTATGGGAAACACTTAGGCTTAGTAGTCTATCCAAAATCCATTTTGGATCACACCTTCCCACTAAAAGGACTTTTGGTCTCCAAAAGACTGATATACTAATCTGAATAGTAAATGAGAGTGACTCACCCTCCTCTTTCAGCCTCCCTGCACTTACCTTGCTTAGTGCCTTTAACCAAAGTTTCTCACCACTTCCCTTCTTTGATGGGCTGGTCTTTCGGGGAAGAGCTATCTTCCTCCTTTCCTTCCTGCAGCACTTCTGCTGAAATGGTCATAGAAGGTGGTTTGAAATTCTTTGCCTTGATCATTATCCAAGGTGGCTCAAACAAATGTGAAGTACATCTGCTCCACAAAAATTTCATTTGTATCTATTTGACAAGCTGTCAACAACAACTGTTAACAACAACAGAAATGCAGACAACAACTAGATGGCCTAAACTCCTACTTCAACAAAAGAAATAGATTTTCACATCTTCTGAACACCTCCATGTATTACATCTACATACAAGTGATGGACTAGATAACAAGCCCACAAAACACGCCTTTAAAACAAATGACCCTTCAAGTCAAGCATGTAGAAAAAGACCATTAGGACTCTTTTCAAAAAGATGAAATACTTCATCATTATCTCCATTTGGAGACCAAGTTAACTTCTCCCAAGTCAACATGGCATCACATGCATGTCAAAGAAATCAACCCTACAAGTTAATTACACATCATGTTCAAAAACAATGAAATCATCAACATCCCTATGTTCATGCATCTCCTGTTCATGCATGCATTTCATACTTCAACTTTCACTTAAGCACATTGTACTTTCGAAGCTAAAACGAAATATAATGTAAATGCATCAATAGACATGCAATCTTAATCGGATAAGAACTCTAACCATTTCTTAACAATACCTTTCAAAGGTACTACTTTTGTCTGCACATTAGCATCATCATGTGAATCATCCCAAGACACATCATTCATGGAATCTTCACTTCCATTTCTGCCATCTTCTCTTTCCACTTTCTTCAGCTTTTGTGGAAGCATTTCGGGATTCAGAGTCCAACATTTTGTAGCAAGATGTCCTTGCTTATGGCAATAAGTGCATTGCATGTGCATCCTCTTGATAGCACGATTTGCCTTGTCCCTTTGGAACACCATCAATCTCTTCAAGGTTGTTAGAGTCTCCCCAACTCTCTGGTTCAAGTGTGTGCTTCTAAACACCTGCATCCTGCAAATGATGTTTCAAGCTATTGCATTGCTCCTAAATAAAACCTTCACACTTTGTAATGCAACTCCTTCTTGGAGCTATTTCAATGGCCTTCATGGTAGCTTTGGAACTTTCTCCACAATCTTGTCCATAGACAAGGCCCAAATACTTAGGCCTTTCCTTAATCATTATTGGCTCAACAATACCTTGTGCATGTATACCCAAGCCTTTCCCTTCATAGCCCATCTTGGACATTAGCTTGGAACCTATGCCTCTAGCATTTTTTCAAAAGAATCAATATAAGCATCCTTATATGAATTTGAAGAGAAACTGGAATGGTTTACCTCTTTTTCAAGCTAATACTTGACTAGGGATTCTTGGGAAACAAATAGTTGTGTCTCCAATTCATGCATCCTTTTTAGGTTCATATTTTCAATATGAAGTTGCCTCTCCATTTCCTGCAATTTGTCAGAAAGCAACTGCTTCTCTTCCCCCACAAAGTTCAACTGCTCTTTAAGTTTGCTTCTCTTTCTTCCATCCTCATACATTTCTCTCACCATATCGATCATGGTGGACAGTTCTTGCTTAATACCTTCATCAAAGAATCTTGTGAAGAAAGTAGAATTTGAGGAACCACTTGTAGAAGTTGTCATTATGCTAATGAACAAAAAACCTTCAACAAGATAAATAAAGAGCTTATTCAGAAACCTTTTGCAACAAACCCCTTGTACTCCAAGGATTTCCTTGAGGTCCTTTAGGTTAAGAAGAGTGCCTTCAACTATCTTTCCTTCTTGTCCTTCCTAGACTGAGCTATCAACAACTTTCCCTTTTTCTCTGTAAACTCAAACAATAGTCAGCCTGCAACAAGCATATAATCAACCTCTTGCTATTCAAACACCTTTTAGACAAGCAGTCTTTGCTTTGTCAATCAAGCATTCTGATATAACCTTCTTCGAAGGTGTGGTTAATCAATCTCAAGCTCTGATACCAGTTGATCTGAAAATGGGGCTCTTAGGCTTCTTGTCTAACTTATAATAACTTCTCCCACTTCCGAAACTTAATTATTCCCAAGTCTTTATGATTAACCAATGTTGAATTAAATATTTTCTTGAACATAAGTTGTACGTTGGTGCTTGTTATTAAAATTGTTTATGTGTTGTAAGTGATGTGATTAGGCTGATACATAAATACATATAACAGTAACTAATGCAGCAGTAAAAGCAAATGCATGAAACAACAATTTAATTAGGAGTTCACCCAAAACTCTTGGGCTACATTTTCATCAGCTCTAGTCAACTCAACTAGGCTCTTTGGGATTATGGTATAAGTCCATTTTACAAGATCTTGGCTCAACTCCTACTGTTTTACATAGAAATAGTGGGTTTAGACACCATTTTATCCCTTGGCTCTTGAAGCTCTCGACTTTCTGGCTCTCGGCTTTGGCTCTCGCTCTCAGTTCTAGCTCTTGGCTCTGGCTCTTGGCTCTGGCTCTGGCTCTGGCTTTGGCTCTTAACTCTGACTTTTTCGCCTCTCTATTAGTTTACAACCCTTTGGATTTTCGCTTGAACTCCAAGTGACTCCCTTGGCTGCATGCACTTCAGCTTTTGCTTTCCGCGCTACTTTTTTGGGCTGCCTTTTTGTGCTGCTCTCTTACACGTTAGCTTCCTACTTTGGCTTCACTTTCTGGTTATGCTCGGTTTCAACAACAACTCCAACAACAACAACAACTCCTCTGTCTCTGACATTCATGGCTTTTAAGCCAACTAGCACTATCCGTTCGTTTCCTCTTCTCAAGCTCTCTGACTCTCGGCCTCTGTTTGCTCGAATCCCTTTCTGAGGATTAGCAATCATGACATAACATCTCCAGGAAAGGTGGCCACCTGTTCTGCAACGGAAGATTCCATCGGGCCATTGAAATCCCCAAAATAGCCATTCTCTATTTACATAGAGAAATACATTTGAACATGGGAAAAATATGCCAAAACACAGTTCATCAGACTTCAAATATTCATAAATCTGCTTTATACTTCTATCGGCTTTGCCATTTAATCACTATCGCAAGTCGCAACTGTCCTGTTCCGTCGTTTCCCTTTGTATTTTAAAAATAAATTAAAACATTGCAAAATCTTGTAAAATGGCTTTAGATGGACTTGAAATAATATATATCACATTCATAGATCCCATTGGGAGCGGTTTCATCGCATCGACGCTTCGTTTCATATTTCGTTTATTTAATGAAAAACACAAAATACATAGGAAAAGCCCTGTTTCCTGGATCTCAAAATATATCGAATATCGTTCATAACCCCGTCGGGTCCGAATATATATCGCAAGTCGTGTATGTATGGGTCCCCCACTCTGTGGTGTTGCTCCGATGTGATTTTGCGATGTAGCTTGTCACAATCGCATATTGCATGAGCCCTATGTTCTTTCCATATGGCATGGCCTATGCCGATGCGATCCGTCGATGCTGATATCAGTGATCATGATATCGCTCGGCCCGGGGTCCTACCTTTGCCTTGTGGCATCGCCGATTGTGATTCGCCGATATCGGCGATCGCGATATCACATCGGCCCAAGTCTCACTTTATGTTATATGCATGTGCCCGCCTCCGACACGATATATCGGGGATCAGTGATCGGGGGTGCTTCCCCTTTTTTGTTTAAATCTGCCTTTGACCTCCTCCAATGCGATTTTCTTCATAAAGCCTTTTAGGCTATTTTTTAAAGGATTTTGCCTCCTTTTCTAAGGAACAAAGGCATCTTCCTCCTGCGATAACTTTTGCATCATAAGTCCATTTTTTCCCATTCAAATTGCAACAGATTCAAAATAAGACGATCTCTGCAATGGGGCTAGTTCCAAGAACTTCCTTGGATTTTCATTTTTCCTCCGTGGGGAACACTTAGACTTAGGAGTCTATCCAAAATCCATTTTGGATCATTGATAGAGAATAAAGACTAAGTTTATATGTATATATATTTAGTAAAAAATAAATTCAAGTTAAAATTAACTCTGTGAACTTAGGAGAGTGTCCAACTAGGAATCAAGGGTGTGCGACCCTATAATATTTGACATAAATAGTTGAAATCATAAAATTAATTCTAAGAGTTTGATAAGAAGCATAGATAGAAAAACAAATTAATGTTAATGGTATAATGTAGACCCTTAATAGAGAAATAAAAAAAACTCATGTATACTCCTGTGAAACATAAAAAAATGTAGTTATTACTTAGTAGAAGACCAATGACATTAGTAACAACATAAATTCATAACTAAGTTGTCTCCAAAATCTCTTCACGACCATGAAAAATTAGCTAGTTGAGGTGAATAACAATTATTAACTTCACTACAGAGGCCACCGCCATGATAATTACAGTGATAAGAATAGATATAGCATGTCGCGATGAATAAAATTAACAAAATCACAACAAAGGCTACTACCATACTAGTAACATTGACGAGAATAGGAACCCAAACATTAACCCTCTTGGGCAAAGTAATTTTGAAAGAATGAATAGACAAGAGAATCAACAAGCATTGAATCCATTGAACAAACCCTAAAAACAATCTGAACCATGGATCTAGCCTTGATTTATGACCATCCTTAGATCATTGGTATAGAAACCAAAGAATTCACATGAAGGAGACCATGTTTAATCCATGCGGAGTAATTTATTAAGTTAGACCTATCAATCACATTAGTGGCTCAATGCACGCCATATTACACATATCCAAACACCATAAATATCGTCATCTACAAGAAATTCGAAAAGGACACTTCAAACATTTTCAATGATTAATAAATTTTAAATGGTTTCGTTCTATAAGGTACTTTGGTTGAAATCATAGAATTATTCCAAGAACTTACTTATGTCATTCGAAAAATGGTGTCAATGAAAGTAAGTCGTAATAAAACATTGATATTATGTCAATTCATATTAAAATATATAATACAAGTTATACCATATAAAACAATAATGTATTATGGTACTTGCAATTCCAAGTGAAAAAAGAGGATGGTCAATTGGAATACTAAAGGATTGAAGTTGAGATTACTTGCTCATTTTAAATTAACAGGTATTTTACCATTAGGAAATTAAAATCCATGAGAGTGTAAAGAATCATTACCAAATGAATGAATAAGTGGTTCATTAATACTATGGTTATTATTATTAGTGAACCAAAAAAAAATGCATTATAGTGACGGTCTTTACAAGTGGTATCAAACTTGCAGTCAACATTGGGCCTCTTCGTGGTCTTGAAACTAAAATAGTTATACATGTCATGAAAATATTTTGTAAAAAAACAAAATAAATGAAGTATGAAAAAAGGAATAAGGCTAGAGATGAAACCCCAAAAATAAATTAGAATATAGAACTTAAAAGGAAGGGTTTTGAGTAAGTTGAAAGTACATTTTAGTTAGAAAATAGACAAGTAGCAAAGAACTAGTTAGTGCTTAAAAACCATGGCTTCTTATATGTAGTTAAAGATAAAATAATTATAGTATGTAAAGAAATTTTGTTGTTAGTCATAAAGAATGATATTAATATACATCAATGTGTAAATACATAAATAGATTTATTTATATGTATAAGTTATGTCCAAAAAAAGAAACATAGCGCAAGTCACTACTCTTTACATATGAAAGATTGTTTATGTATATTTTTATAGAAAAAAAAATTCTTCTTAGTAGCCTATGGTATCTGAACATAGGAACAAATTCATATATGAAATTCATGCCAACTAGAAATAAGAGCTTTCTATTCATAAATAGATTATGTTATAATTTCAATTCGGCCTCAAATAATGCATAGTTTGCAAGCTAAGGCTTTGTAGCCAAACAATGGGATATACACGAATTATTAAACAACATAAAATATAGGAAAGCTTATCATATAATGCAAATAACTTGCCATTAAGGCATGCAAGCTCCAAGGTACTAGAAAGGAGTCTCTAGATCAACTTCTCGGATAATGAGCTGAAGTCGACAGGAATCGATCAGTTGAAGGAGGGCCATAATGTTTCCCACATCATCGACGTGAGACAAAGGAACAAGATGAATGTGGATGAGACAGAGAATCTAAGGAAGGTGTGTAAGGATACAAACTATAGAAGGATTAAGTTCTTGAACATATCAGCGACACGACTCCAGAGTTTGGCAGCATTTTGGTACCAAGGTATCAAAGGTCATGATGGTGCAACAAGGATCAGATGGAATGAGGCAAAATGGATGACCCAAAACTTGAAAGGGCAATGATAAAGTGAGGATATCCCAACCCGACATGAAGGAGTGACAAGCTGCTGTAACAATTAATACAACCAACTGAATACTTCCAAATTTTCCCCCACCATTTCTGGCAATTACCCTAATTTTTTTTGAAACACAAGCTTGAAGGGGATAGCATATGCTTGTAATATAAGATTTTCCTTTGGAAAAATCCAACTGGTAAATTTTAATGAGCCCTAGGAAGGAGAAGCTCGGTCTCGTCATGATGACAAGTCCAGTGTCGTCAGGGTTTAACGAGTTCCACATAGGTAAAACTTGGAGTCTTTTTCATATTTAGAGAGTTTGCAAAAGACACGGAAAAGAAAACTCCAAAGGTCCCTTTTCATAAATTTGTCCCTCAAATTTGAAAAGGTAGTAAACAATACCCAAGGGAACCTATTGACCATGATAGATCAACGTATACCTTTTTCGTGAGTAATCTATCCCACTCCGTAAAAGGGGTAAACTTATATTGGGTAGATGACACTTCACAGCCTTTAATGAGCTCAAAGCGATAAGAGCTCGACAATCATTTCATGTTTCGGGAGTCAGAAAAGAGCTTAAAGATGACTCCAAAATGGGCTTTTTCGTTTTTTTACTAAGTTCGAAAAAGTATAAAATACAACTTGTAAATCATCACCAGAGTATTTGGAACCTATCACTGCACAAATAGCAAGTGTAAGATCTATTTTTGAAATAAATACGTATAAAAATATTCAAAAAGAGACCTAAAACCTTTACCTAAAACCCTAATTTACCAAAAAGAGCTTAAAAAAGGGCCTATTGGTGAAAAACAATTCACTTTTTACTTTTACCTTGTAGTGGGAAAAATTTACCCTTGTGCAGTACGATTTCGATGATCAATTGGAGGAGATTTAGAGGCTCGTTTGCAAATATGTCCCATCCAGGTAGGCACCACACCTTTTTCCTGCATTTTTTGACATAATGTATCTTGTTTTTGAAGTTTTTAGCCGTGAGTTTTGTGGACCGAAGTGTCTGCAGTGGTCGGCGCGGGTTCCCAGCTCGAGACCACGAAGAGCAAGATTTTCCAACAGAGTGAAAATGAGCTCTTCACAACTATACACCAAACGATCGTGAAGAGATGAAATTTTCCGAATCCCAGAGTCTGGCTTGGCGCACCTGTTTGAAAAACAGGCATGACGAGTGCCGAGAACACAAATCCTCCATATTTTAAGCAATTTCATGAGATTTTAAACACAGTTATGGCACTTACATTTCATATTTGTGTGTTTGTAGGGAGAAAATCATGGTGATCGAATGGAAAGAGAGAGAATATGGCAACAATGATGAGCTAGCCTTGGGTGATCAAAATTGTTTGGATGTGCTCAAGAATTGTGGGCTCCTAAAATTCTTCATGGTGTCGTACCTAAGAGCAGACCCGATCTACTCCAATACCTCATCAGAGAATGGGATCTAAATGAAGAGAGATTCAACATCCAAGGACAGGAATTAGAAATTGATGCCACCGATATCTATTTCTTGACAGGGTTATCAAGGAGGGGAGAAAGGCCCCAAATGAGAGGTACTCGGATCATAGGAGAGACGATGGACATGCTCATCGAGATAATGTGTTCGGAGGCCCAAAAATGAGACAAGGGAGGCAAACTAAAGATCACAACAGTAGCTGACTTGTCACTCCGAGTCATCCTTTCCACCATCACTAGAGAAGCTAGTTCACAGGCCCTGCATGAGGCCACCAAGGCTCAACTCCAGTTGGCTGTCGACTGCTTAAGCCCCATCGTATTCAACTGGGAAGAGGCAGTATCAGAGAACCTCAAAAAGCAATTGACAAAATGCTAACGTGGTGATAAGAAATAGTTTGGGTATGGTTTGATCCTCATACCATTCATCCTAGAATGGCTTCCTATCTTTCAGATGCAAGAAGTGGTTGTCGATAGGCCACCACCATGGGAGCCACGGATCACTCGCTAGGCTATGTTGATGCCTCGAGGAGGTGGCAATCAGAACATGTCATGGAGGTTGTAGTTCTTCAAGTGGCTAGATCGTCAACTCATTGTTGTATAGGATTGGCCATACGCTGGGATGAAATTCAAAGGTGATCCAGACCTAGTACTCCCTCCTGGGGAACATTGGGATGATAGAGGTAACAAACTCATTTTTTTTATTTTTAAAGAGTTTTATAATTTTTTGTTATTTTTTATATATATGTCTTGATCAGTATGTTTCAATCTTGTAGACGTTGGACTTGAGAGACCTGCAAGTTTGTCTCCCATTTCTCGGAGAGTTGAGAGGGAGTTCGAGCTACCTCCTAGCAAAGATGTGGAGGATGAGATTGCCCGTGACCTGGAGGGATTGATAGAGGGGATCCCAGATTACACAGGATTTGAGGATGTCCCTCAACAGTTCTAGTGACACACAATAGGGGTGTTTAATAGGATCTACCAACTGCTTAGATGTGTTGTCCGAGCAATGGTGTACTATAGAGAGCATCATGCAGATTAGAACCCTAGGTTTATTTTATGCAATTTTGAGTGACATGCTGTCTCATGATGTAACCTGAACACATATGTTTGAGCACTACAATGTGCAACACATGATATATATACACACCTATGTTCTGGTTTATCAACTTATTATGTCTCAATCTTTACTTTTACAAATTTCGCAAATGTCTATCTAATACATGGTTTGACAATGCATCTATTAATGTATTTAGTCTTCAAGGAATATGTTGATATGTAATGAAGTCAAAATTCCTTTCCAGTAAAGAAACATGTAAATATGTTATAGATCTGATCTAAAAATATATGATAATATAAATAAACCCAAGAATAACAAGATCTGAATATAGATAAATGCTTCACTTTATTGATCAAACCCTTAAGGTAGGGAAACACCATACATTCGCTCCTTAAGGAAGGAGAACACTCCACAAGCCATATGCTTGTTCATATAATATTCCTTGACATCTCTCAATGGGGAGTCTTTAGCCTCTATATAGGCCTCATACATACAATACCATGGGTCATTACCATGGTTTCCTCAATACCATCTATCTAATACCATGGGCTTATTACATTATTGCTAACTACTTATGGTCCCTTACATGATATGGGTTAACCACCTTATTTATTACTATTTCCCATCCCATTATTATTCCATTGGGTACCTCCCTTTGTACCTCATATTATCCCCCCTAGGTATACTACATTCCACCCCCCTTAACATGTTTTGTCCTCGATACATGGGAATAACACAAATAATAAGATCTACTTAGAAGAGTAGTCCACTGGTACCATGCACGTGCATCTAGCCATCCAAGAGAAAGGTGAACCCACGATCTAGCTGGTGCCTCGCTCGCTTGAGATGGAAGTTGACCGTGGCGGCTCTTCTGTGTTGATGTGTAGTAGGTGGATCGCCGCTCCTCTCTATCTAT
>APFE030592337.1:23728-73374 GCA_000404065.3 Pinus taeda | reverse complement strand
AGCACCATTGTTGCCACTGCCAAGATCCAGAAGAATGAGCCCGAAGAGCCAGAGGAGGGGGAACGTCTTTTCCACTCACAGATGTGGGTGAAGGGTTCATCGCTGCAATTCATTGTCGATAGTGGCAGCCAAAAGAACCTGATTTCAGCAGAGGTCGTGAAGCGGTTGGGCCTACCGACTACAACACACCCACAGCCATACAGTATCGGGTGGCTTCATGAAAGACGAGATCTCAAAGTTCGCCAGCAGTGCTGCCTTCCCTACAGCATCAAGCCATTCACAGATGAGGTATTGTGTGATGTTACACCTCTGGATGTTTGTGATGTATTATTAGGCCAACCATACTTGTGGAGGCGACATGCTGTGTATGAGTCAAGGCCTCGTGATGTCATTATTTCTTTGAATAATTCATTATACAGGATACCAGAGGTAGCCCCACCTACCGCCACATCTTTGATCACTGCTAAGAAAGGCAACAAGCTCATCTCACAGACTAGGAAATTCATCTGTATGATTCACTCCCAAAGTAAGGGGAAGATCGTTGCTACATCCATGACCCCTGTAAAGGGTTCCTCCACCCAGCAGAAGCAGCAGCAAAGGGATACGGTCATGAAAAAACACAGGAAAAACTTCTCCTCACCCACAAGGGTACCACATAAGTTTCAGGTGGGCGACAAAGTTTGGTTACATCTACAGAAAGAACGCCTTACAAGAGCCCATCAGAAGCTCAGACTACTCCAACATGGTCCTTACAGCAGTACCAAGCTTGTGGGGAACAATGCTTTGGAGCACAGCATTCCTCCATTCTTTCACTTGCACCAAGTGTTCAATGTGGACCGTCGTCGACCATGCTTCCCGCCATTACTAGACACATCAGACAGTGCAGAACAAGTTTAGCAGATGGAGGAACTCAATGCAATGGGGAACATTCCTTCCTAAGGGGGGAGGAATGATCCAGGTGGATGTTGGTGGCCACCCACCTATCCCATTTGGACCCCCGCAACTGTCTCTTTCAGTTTTTCAGTTTCCGTAAATGTAGCACAGTTTACTATTTTTAGCAGTTTTTTCGGATCCTGAACTTCCGGAGCCGTTTTGAGGCCCTAAACGACGTTTTTTTGGGAAATCTGGGGGCAACATGGGTCTATCGATCGATGTTTCCCTTCCCAAAGTGGTAGTTCTCGGATAGATCTTTCTAATGAGCTATCATATGCGTCAAACGGAGATCGTATGCCAAAGTTACGACTCCGGGAAATTGATTTACCAATTTACCCAAAACGGGGCCCACAATTTGGCGTTTCATCTTCTAGGGGTTAGGTTTTGGAATGTGAAGGGTTTTCCATTGTTTCTCAACAATAAATAGGCCTTCGAGCCTCATTGTAACACAGTTCAGAGGCATGTAGCCACACATCTCTTCTCAGAGATAAGCTACCATCGCCCTAGCTTGTTTATTTCCAATTCTGGTTGTAAGCATATTTCAGTATTTTCCATTAATGAAATGAAGTGTTATTTCCGCTGCATCTCTTTATTTATGGTTATCGCATCTTTGTATTTATGGTTATCTCTGTAATCTATTGCGTTCCTGTTTAAATCCGGATCACTTGAGCTGGTTTCATAACACGATCTATCGGGTCGAAGGAAGGCAAGTGATTAGGGTACGTTCTCCAAACCAGGCAGATGCGATTAGCGATTGTGATCAGATTGGTGATCGACATCGACATTGGCATCGACGATCGATGAAGAGCCCAGGCTGTAGCGATTGCGATCGGCCGATGCCGATGTCGGTGATCGGTGGTCAGTAATCCCTGGTGACAGGACCTTTGCTCAAGCAATTTGCCGATTGTGATATGGGGCTGTACTGGATGAGTATATTAGCTCGATTTGATAAATTTGAGGTCTGGGTCTTAAGGTTTCATTCAGGTATTTTAGTGTTTTACGGGTATTTGATGTATTATCGTTTAAAACGATAAAAAGACTATTTTTAAAGGGTAGTTGTGCCTGTCGATCCTTCACTCCACTAAGTTCTATTCAGAACTAAATGAACCCCGATTTCAGCGGCCTTTGTCCTAAAGAAGATTATAAAGGTCGATGATTGGAAAAGGCATGGGTTAGAGGATTTTATGGCACACAGTTTGTGGCAGCAACTTGTAGGAGGGCCAATTGATCATTTTGTCTAAATCGGGAAATTTTATATGGTTTCTGCCCCTCTTGACACCCTGGATAGAATGGTGCTGTCCATTTCTCCATCTAAGTTCTTCTTTTCTCAGCCATCTTTCAAAATGGAGGTATAAGCCTCTTTTTATGTAGCATATGATTGTATTCTCTCTTTTCATGCCATTTAATATATAAAGGCCTCCCCATTGATCGAGCAGGGCCTGGAGATGTAGTCTAAGTTGGACAAACTCAATTATCAAGTCTTTGTGTCTTCCTTCATGCTTTTATGTGTTTCTAATTCTTTTCTTGTGTACACATTAAGTTTTCTATGTTAAGCTACAATTTTTACATGTGATTCTTTTCATACATCTATAAGCGAAAGTATCATGGATCAAGTGCTATCAGAGCATGCCTTTTTAGATGTGAATTGCATGTTTGTATGCTAATAAGAGACATACTCCAAAGAGGCGAAGGGGAATTATAGCCTTTCGATCCCGAAGCGGGGTGTGCACATCGAAGGAGAAACATGGTAGAAGATGATGCTCATCTTGAAGAGAAGTGCAATTTTCGCAAGACCTTCTATTCAATGGCAAAGAATATCAGTCAGCTGGTTTTAAGGCTGGAGAAAGCAGAGGAGAGAAACCCAGAAGGACAAGGTTCAACACATGGGAATGGTGGAGAAGAACCCCTTCCTTCTCCTTCTGGGAGTGAAGGTTCTCCTTCCTCTCACCACCATAATCTTACAAATTCAAAGGATGCATCTAAGAGGCCTTCCTTTAAATTAGATGTTAAATTTGATCTTTGCATGTTTAATGGTGAAAGCAATGTAGAAAAGCTTAACAATTGGATTAGGCAGATTGAGGTCTACTGCAGGATTTACCAGATCGTGGAGGATGAGGCAAAGATTCAGTTGGCCTCTCTACGGCTGAGCAACACTGCTCTCGTTTGGTGGGAGAGAAAATTGCGGCACAATAAGAATGTGGGTAACCTCTTTTCCTCATGGCCTGATTTTATTTCCGTGTTAAAGGAACAGTTTTATCCCTTAGGATACAAGCAAAAATCTTTGATGAATTGGAAGTATTTAAGGCAAGGCAAAGCTCAGGATGTTCAAAGTTTTACAGATGAGTTTAGAAAGCATGCACTTAATCTGGGTATTGCACTTGATACACCTGCAGTTGTAACTAAGTATATTGGCTCATTGCATAGCTATATTAGGGATTCATTTTTGTTATTTGAACCAACCACTATTGACTCAACTAGCGTGAAGGAAATTCATATTGAGAACAGGGCCAAAAATGAAAAGGATGATCAGTCCAGAAAGCCACCATTCAAACCTCCCAATGGTAAATCAAAGCCAAGTGGAAAGGAAAAGAGAAGAAAATGGCAACAACCAAAGAGGGAGAACGATCGTATTGTAATCATTGCAAAAAGGAAGGCCACAATGATGATCACTGTTGGAAACAGTACCAAGTAAAGCATCCAAAGAAGAATGGAGGAAAAGGGCAGTAGAAGACTGTGGCAACGGTGTAGCGAGACCTTGGATCAGATTCAGGAGATGAAGCGTTGATCACAGCAACATGAACAAAAGGTACTCTTACACCTAACGTTAATTCTGAATCACATGCAGGCACTAGTTCTATAAAGGAGTCCCTTCCTAATGATCAAAAGAGAATTGAGCTGTTTCATATCAGAGTTGTTGTAAATCATACTAAAGTAGACTCTCTATTTGATACTGGGTCCCAAGAAAACTTAATTGCAGAATCCCTGGTAAAGAAACTCGGCTTACAAACAAAACCACATCCAAAACCTTACCCACTTGGATGGATACATGATAAAGAAAAATTGAATATCACCAAGAAATGTAAAGTCAAATTTGTGATCGCTTCTAAGTTAGTTGATGAAGTAGAACTAGATGTAATGCCATTGGATATCTATGTCATGGTGTTAGGGAGTCCATATCTGTATGATAGAAAGGCAGTCTTTTTCTGTCATGAAAACAAATACCAAATCACAAAAGATGGGGTAGAATATATAGTAAGGGCTCATCAAAATAAAATCAATGCCAGCCTTGTAAGCGCTAGACAAATGAAAAGACTGGTGAATTCTAGTAAGGGTTGCATGCTTATGGTTGAAAGGGGAAAAGAGGTAGAATTAGCTGATGCTTTCGAGGGCTAGGATCAGGAACATAAATAGGAATTATTTGAATTAATTTCTAATTATGATGAGCTATTTCAGGAATCGAAGGGATTACCTTCGAAGAGGGGAATTAAACATGAAATCCATTTGTAGCATGACGCTCCTTTGCCAAATATTGGCATGTACAGGATGCCAACTATTGATATGGAGGAAATCAAGAAACAGGTGCAGGAATTGTTGGACCAAGGGGTCATCAGGCCGAGCACTTCTCCATGTGCATCACCAATTGTCTTAGTCATAAAGAAAGATGGCACATGGAGGATGTGTGTGGATTACTGTGTGCTAAAACAAAATTATGGTGAAAAATTGCTACCCTCTTCCATGCATTGATTACTTATTAGATCAGCTAAAGAATGATGTTGATTTCACAAAATTGGATTTGCGCAGTGGTTATCACCAGGTCTGGATCACAGGGCAGGAGATGTGGAGAACTACCTTCAAGACCAAACAGGGGTTGTTCGAATGGATGGTGATGTAATTCTGGCTTTGCAACACTCCAGCCACTTTTATGAGAGTCATGAATGATCTCTTTCGGCCTTTCCTTGATGAATTTGTTCTTGTATATTTTGATGATATACTTGTCTTTAGTAAGAGTTGGGTTGAACATGTCAGTCATAAGAATGTGCTTAATGTACTGAAAAAAGAAAACTCTTTGTAAAGTTGTCAAAATGTGAGTTGGGGAAAACCTCTTTAGGTTATCTAGGTCATATTTTTTGTCATGTTCAGTTAAAGATTGATCCCTCTAAAGTTGAAGCAATTATAAATTGGCCTAAGCCTACTAGTGTAATCGAGGTCCGCAACGTTTTCGGTGTAGTCCAGTGTTGGAGGAGATTTATTGCTAGTTTCTCTGTTATTGCAACACCTTTGCACACATTGACAAGAGTGAAATAGGTCTTCCAATGGGGAAGAAGATAGCATAAGTCCTTCGAAACATTGAAGGAAAAGATCAGCACCACAACAGTCTTAGCCTTACCCGATCTCCAACAGCCATTCGAGATCGAAACTGATGCCAACGATTATGCCATGGGAGCTATACTGATGTAGCACAAGAAGCCGATTTATTACCATTCTGAGAAGTTTTCTCAAGCTGTGATAAACTACCCCCATATGACAAGGAGCTTTATGCCTTGGTGCAGAGTGTGAAAAACTGGAAACACTACCTGATCAGCAAGGAGACCATCATCCATACAGATCATCAGCCCTTGTAGTATCTTCAGTCACAAACCAAGTTGCAGCAATCTCATTATTTTAGGTGGATGGGTTTCCTTCAACAGTTTCATCTGGTAATAAAGTATAACAAGAGCACTAGCAACAAGGTGGCCAATATGTTGTATCGCCCTCCTATTTCTGCTTCTATTATTTTGCATAATGCTTCATTGTCTTTTGAGAGTTATGCTAAACAATATGCTAACGATGATGAATTTTCGAGATTTATGCAAAACTAACCCATGGTTCATAGGTGGACAACTACAAATTGCAGGGGAAACTGTTGTATTACCTTGGTAAATTGTTTATTACAATAGGGGAAAGAGTACATGTAATTTGAGAGGACCACACCTCTCTTGTGTCTGGACACTTTGGTGTCGAAAAGACTTGATGTCATGTATAAAGGTTTTGTTTTTGGCCTCATATGAAAAACATTGTTACTCGCTATGTAAAGGGTTGTGTGATGTGTTCTATTTCAAAGCTCTCTAATAGAAAACTCGGGCTCTACACACCACTCCCTATTCCGAGTCATCCATGGGAAAGTGTGTCAATGAACTTTGTAAGAGGTTTTCCTTTGTATAGGAAGAGTTAAGACTATTTGTATGTTGTCGTTGACCATTTTAGCAACATGTGTGTTCTTATTCCTTGTAAAAAGCATATTACTGTAGAGCAGACTGCTTCTCTTCTCTTTCATCATGTTTGGGTCCATTTTGGATTACCCACATCTACTGTGTCAGATTGGGACTCTCGTTTTCTTGGAGAGTTTTGGACTAGCTTGTGGAAGATGATGGACACCAAATTGAAAAGAAGCACGACATTTCATTCGTAGACTAACGGACAGATAGAGGTTGTCAACTGTACCGTGGTACACTTGCTACGAGGCTATTGTGGGAAACATCCCAAGTTGTGGGATGAACATCTCCCATATGTACAACATTCCTACAACCAAGCAATGCATTCATCTACACAGCGTTCACCATTTGAGACATGTTTTGGCTACCTGCCAAAGGACCCTTTTGATATGGTCTTTGGAACAGAATATGACTCCAGTGGACATAATGATAGGGACAAAGCTCAGCAGTTCATTCAGCAAATCCAGCAGATTCACGAAGCAGTACAAGAGAAGTTGGAGAAAAGTCAAGCCCGTTATAAGGCTTGACATGACAAACACTGAGTCAACCACCAATTCCAAGTGGGCGAGAATGTGTGTTTCCACATCAGCAAAGACAGGATAAAGGGAGAAGGGAAGAAGTTGAGACCAATTCGATATGGTCCATTCACCATATTGGAGAAGATTGGAAAAAATTCCTTTCATCTTGATTTGCGGATTTATATGCAGATGTACTCAGTGTGAATGTAGAGAACTTAAAGCTGTATGAGCCACCATTGATCATGGACACAAATGAGGTGGCCACAGCTCCTATAGTTGATGATTTTGCTCCAGAATATCTCGATGAGTTACCGGAAGACATCATCCTTGACAGAAGAACCAGGACTTCATGGCAAGGAGATGTGGCCTACCTTCGAGTGGGTTTTAAGGGAATGCACCCCAGCAAGGCCAAATGGTTGGAGAAGGAAAAGGTCAGGGAACAATTCCCTCACTTGTCAATTGACTAATGAAAGCTTTTGGTGGTCCAAAAGATCTTCAATGGGGAGGATTGATCCAGTTGGATCTTCAGATACAATGGCATGGAAAAAACAAAAAGTTCAAGTGGCACAAAAGCGAATATCCTAACATCAGATTGAAGTGCTCATCACCCTGACTACAACAGTGTGAACGACACTCCAATCCAAGTCCGGATGAGGAAGTTATGGCAGAAAGAATATTTTCTTACCCCTTTGAGAAAGGAGGCATTTTCATGGTTTTAAGCCTTTTAAAGGGGAATCGCATCGAAAAATGGGTAGAGGTTAGATTTCACAACCTCTCATCAGCGATCGTCGATCTATCGGGTCAGAGGAAGGTAAGCGATCAAGGTGCATTATTGGAATTGGGCAGATGCGATTAGTGATTGCGATCAGTGATTGGAGGAGCGATCGGATCAACGATCAGCATCGGCATCGATGATCGGTGAAGAGCCTAGGCCGTGGCAATTTCGATCGGTCGACGTCGATATCGGTGATCAGCAGCTAGCAATCCCTGTTGACAGGACCTTTGCTCCAGCAATGCGCCGATTGCGATATGGGGGCCGGACCCGACTGGTATATCAGCCCGATTTGATAAATTTGAGGTCTGGGTCTTAAGGTTTCAGTCGAGTTTTTTAGTGTTTTACAGGTATTTTATGTATTATCATTTGAAATGATAAAAAGGCTATTTTTAAAGGGTAGCTGTGCCCGTCGATCCTTCACTCCACCGACTTCTATTCTGAACTAAACAACCCTCGATTTCAGTGGCCTTTGTCCTAAAGAAGATTATAAAAGCTGATGATTGGAAAAGGCATGGGGGAGACGATTTTCTGGCACACAGTTCGAGGCAACAACTTGTAGGAGGGCCGATTGATCATTTTCTCTAAATTGGGAAAATTTTATATGGTTTCTGCCCCTCTCGATGCCTCCAACGCAGTGGTGTTATCCATTTCTCCATCTGAGTTCTTCTTTTCTCAACCATCTTTTAGAATGGAGGTATAAGCCTCTGTTTATGTAGCAGATGATTGTATTCTCTCTTTTCATCCCATTTAATATAAAAAGTCCTCCCCATTGATTGACCAAGGCCCAGAGACATAGTCTGAGTTGGATCAACTCTGTTATCAAGTCTTTGTGTCTTCCTTCATGCTTTTATGTGTTTCTGCTTCTTTTCTTGTGTACACATTAAGTTTTCTATGTTAAGTTGCAATTTTTACATGTGATTATTTTCATACATCAATAAGCGAAAGTATCCTAGATCAAAAGGATAATGCTAGAACACTCTTACGATCAAGCTAGCTCCACTCAAAACCATCCTAGGCTAAGTTACATGAGAGGCTACTTCCACACTCTAGAAAAACTCTCTACTTCTACTGCTGAATTCTTGAACTCTGAAGCTAGCTGATCTTAGTCATGGAGGAAGTATTTATAGAAGGAGGAGCTTCCATAAGAGATGGGAGAAAGAGATTATCCCTTTGAGAGGTTGCACAAAAGGTGGAACAATCATCCCAAAGGAGAGAGGAGAGCTCTTCTGATCCAAAAACCAACCCTAGGACCACCCATGAAGTTGTTACACTTTGAAGCTTCGACGAGTCATTTAAAAAACTTGCCAAAAGTAGCTCATCATGAGTGCAACACAAAGACAAAGCGAAGAATTCGCAAGGGCTAGTGCAATCTTGGCCATCTTTGTGGGTGGAACAACTGGTATCCTGTGACGACCCAAAAACATAGGTAAAAAGGGTCTGCTCCAGGAATAGTGAACTGAGGTATTCTTCCTGAGATGACAAGGAAGACATTGACACATAATTTGCAACATGACACAAGGAAAATGTCAATAACACGGACCAATAGTGTCTGGGATCAGGGAATGCGAGGTTGGTGACAAATTACTGTGTAACACCAGTGGAATTATTTTTTAGTTTTCTTGACTTGATTGGGGAGGACCTCCTCCGGGTGCTCGAGGAGTACCGTTTGGAAGGTTATATTCACCCTCATGTTAATGCTACTTTTATTACATTGATTCCTAAGTC
Organism: Pinus taeda; assembly: GCA_000404065.3. Taxonomy (NCBI): domain Eukaryota; kingdom Viridiplantae; phylum Streptophyta; class Pinopsida; order Pinales; family Pinaceae; genus Pinus; species Pinus taeda. The sequence continues at coordinate 64,171 of APFE030592337.1, read as the reverse complement.
AGATTATAGCTTAATAAACTGCAAAACTATTTTTTGAACATGTATGGGTTCATTTTGGATTACCCACTTCCATTGTATCTGATCAAGACACCCGATTTGTGGGGAAGTTTTGGTCAAGTCTGTGGGAACTGATGGACACCAAACTGAAGAAAAGCACAAATTTTCATCCACAAATTGATGGCCAGATAGAAGTAGTTAATAGGACAGTGATCCAGCTAATCAAAGGATATTGCAACAAACATCCTAAGCTTTTGGATGAACATTTGTGTTATGTGCAGCATGCTTACAACAGAGAGAAACATTCTTCTACATAGAGATCTCCTTTTGAGGCCTGTTTTGGTTTCACACCAAGGTCTCCTTTCAATTTTGTCTTTGGTAAAGACACCACAGTTGAGGGACACAGTGATGTGGACAAGGCAACTAGGTTCATTAAACAAATCCAAGAGATCCACCAGGTAGTACAAGAACAGCTGGAGAAGAGCCAAGCCAAATACAAGGCAAGGCATGACAACCATCAGATGGAGCATAATTTCCAAGTTGGTGACCAAGTCTGGCTGTATATCAGCAAGGACAAGATGCAAGGTGAAAGTAAAAAGCTAAAGCCTATCAAGTATGGACCTTTCAAGATACTTGAGAGGATTGGTGAGAATGCTTTTCACCTTGATCTACGAGCTTACATGCACATCTACTTAGTCGTAAATGCAGATTTCTTGAGATTGTTTGAACCCTCACTAATTGAGGATCTTGAAGGGCAGAGTCAATTGCCTTCTATTGCTGACCTGCTACCTGAATGTCTTAATGAATTGCAGGAAGACACAGTTCTAGACAGGAAGGTGAGGATGATGTGCAGGGGAGATGTTGAATACCTCAGAGTTAGGCTCAAGGGTTCAAATCTTAGCAGTGCAAAGTGGATAGAGATTGGACAAGTGAGACAATTCTACCCTCACTTAGTCGATGCTTGAAAACTAACTTTTGGTGGTCCAAAAATATTTTCAGTGGGAAGGCCATGATCCGAATTGGATCCATGAAAATCAGCAAAGTGCTATGACTGTATCAAAATAGGACAGAATTCGAATTTATGAAAAAAGAGCTATCAGGAAGAACTCTGGACAGTGGCAGTTTGCAGCAAACAAGTAATGATGAGGACCTCGGTCAAAGCGCATTGACTGAGGCCCATGGATACTGTGCAGGAGGCTCAGGAAATGGAGGCCATTTTTGATGTGCGATTAGCACTAATTGCTCATCGCTAGGCAAAACCCCTTGAGAAGGAAAAGCGCCAAAGCACTCAATCGCATGGGAACCCGGGAAACTGTGGGGAAAGCGCTAAGGTGAAAGGTGGGTCCTGCGCTTCAAAACCGACAGTATATCGGAGGCATCCTTGGGCGGTAAGTAGATTTTGCAGAAAACGAGTGATTCCATTTAGCGCCCGATGCGTGTCCAATGGATGAGAGACAAAACTGCCTCTCATCGTGTGCTAATGGTCGAGCAAGTCAACCGCGCAAAATGAGCGAACATCGTCGGATCTGGGGGCTCTAGATCTAATAGAAAAGATTGCACTTGAGCGAGGAACCAACTTTAACAGGGGATTAGGCTGCGACATATAAGAGTTTGAAGTCTGATTTGACCGCTGAGTTGGTGGATGAGTCATTCCATAGTGTAGCCAAAAAACCGAACCGTCGAGGAAGAGACGGTGTAGTTTGTGAGAGGAAAGGTGGCCACTTCCGTGTGGACAATGGCAATGATGCAGAGGCATGGAACTCGAAACGAACAATAGCAGGTGATCTGAAGGGACAAAAGAGGAAGCGAACAGCCATGAGACAAATTGGCTTTAAGCCATGAACAGATAGAGGACAGGCAGAGAAGAGAGGAGAAGAGAACGAAGAGAAAGAGAGTGAGAGCAAAGAAAAGATAGCGAAGCAAGAAGTAGAAAACAGAGAGCTGAGCTGACCTAAGGTAGCATCGAGCAGACAGAAATATTGAGAGGTTCAAGTAATCCCTGTGAGGATCTCTCGGGAATTGAGTACCACATTGGGCTCCTCCCATTAAAGACCAGAGAGGTCAAGACTTGGAAAGGGAAAGAGTCTATGCACTTTAGTGGCTTGGGGAATCCAAGAACCACCCTACCAAGCATTATTTGTTTCAGGAGACCCAAATGGAGCTCCTCATTGTAAATATCTACTTTAAAGACACAATAAAAGAAGGCCACCACTGAAAGTTGGACCAGAGATGTAGCCCTAGAGAATAGGGTGAACTCCTTATTAATTTGTTGTGTTCTTGAATTTTCTTACTGTGTTTCTCTTACTGTTTTCCATTTTCCAGTGTCTGTGTATTTTGCAATCTGATCGATCCCATTGCCTAAAATAACATAGACACACACCAACACATGAGTCTATAATACCTTCATTCAATAATTATTTAACTGAGATCACTCAAGAGTGATTTTCAGATCAGAGATGCATATTCATTCATGATACTCTGGACATCTATTGATATTATTAATTATTTGGACATGGCTTTATTTTTTTTTTCCCGGTAAAGACTAAATCTATTAAGTAAAATATAGTACAAACAAGAAGGGCAAAAAACCCCGCAGACTGGAAATGATGGATTCATCAACCTCGGTCCTGGAGGAAAGATACAAACACAGAGCTATAGGAAGAGCAAGAGACCGACAAACCAGAAATGATGGACTCATCAACCTCGGTCTTGGGGGAATGATACAATCTCAGAGCTACAACAAAAGATTCGAGAGCAAAGACTAACTATCCGGCTATTACCCCAGCGTGTCAGTAACTGCACCACAATGTTTTTTCCCTTTCTTTTTGTTAACTTTTGTCCAGCCATCATGGGGAGAATGAGCTAGGACAACTTGAAGACTGGAGTTCTCTATCTCTGGGGACTCCTTCTCTGATTCGGAGGAAGAAGTCTCATGGGGACGTTTCTGGGAACTAGCTGTGACATGGGTGTGCCCCATATTGTCTGGGGGAGGATCCATCGGTTGAGGCGTCTGATCTGGATCTAACTCGCTTTCCTCCTTTTCCATACTGGGGGAGCTGGAGCTTCTAGCTGGTGGAGGTGGACAGGGAGCCCAATGCTTGGGCTTGGAATGAGCGAAGAGGCCCTTTTTTGTTCATGCTGACAGCGATGGGCAGGAGTTATGCAGGTGCCCTGTTAGGTGACAATGGCGGCATCGGAAGGCAGTGTTTTCATACTCAATATACTGGGTCCAGACAAAGTCCTTAATCTTGAGATTGATGTATTCTGGCAATCCCTTACTTAAATCAAGCTCCACACAAACTCTGGCATATGTATAGAGCCCTTTCCGCTCTCTCTCGTAATCTCCCTTTAGAAAGCAACCCAAGGCATTGCCTATTTGCCTATATACTTATGTGCGCCACAGGTGAACTGGGAGATTTGGGAGTCTGATCCATACAGGGGCTTTAGTGATGACTGCTGAAGCTGGGTCAAAGTCTGGAAACCATGGAGTTAGGAAGAGGCCAGCTGAACCCATGAACCAAGGGCCTTCGTCTAGGGCGTTGTAGCAGTGCTTGAGGTCATCGAAAAGAACTATAAAATATCCCTTTGCACAGAAATACACCTTTCACCGGTCAGTCCAGTTGTCCTTGATCCAATCATAAAGATCCTGAGAGCGCGGCCAGAGCCCATTGAATCTGCAGATGATGGCCCTTTCAGCAAATTTTTGGGTGTCGTCTGCAAGATCAGGGTAGGTGATCTCAATAGAGGGGACTTCCTCCAATTTTTCAACCAAAAAAGGCTTGGGTTTGGGAGGTTCCAGGGTTGCTGGCCTCTCAGGGCAGACTGCAGCTTTGTAGGAGTTTGGAGGAGTAGAAGAGGATTTCCCTGCAGCTCCTCCTCTTAAACGAAAGGAAAACACTAGAGAGTTGTTGCTCTTTATACTGTAAGAAGAGAGAGGAAGAGAATCTTCGAGCTGTTTACCTTGAAAGATAAGTCTCTGAAGGGCTGAGGGGATCCCAAGCCTATGCTCCAGATTAGCTTTGAGATTCTGTACCAGATCTGTTGGATTTACCCATTGCATGACGGTTTTGCCAGAGATCTGTGCTATTTGAATCTGAAAGGGGGCAGAGGTATCTTTAGAAGATTTCTGGAGTAGCTTGGGTCCAAAGTCTTTTGAGTCTTCCGTCTCTTGACGCAGGGGGTTCCGCAGGGGGTTCTGCAGGTGAGAAGAGATCTTCTGCCTGAGATATTTTTTGCCCCCACGCGGATCTGCCTTGAAGGGATCTGTGGATCCGCTGTAAAAATGCTGCGTTAGGCAGAAAGAGGACCAGATCTGCGCAGTCGAGAGCAGAGAAATCCTTGAACATCGACTCTGTGCTCGGATATGGACTAGATCGCAAGGATCTGAGCCAAAACTGCAATGATTCTTTTGCATGTCAGATACTGTGCGCCCTCTTCTCAGTCGCTGCCTATTCCTTCCGATCTGTTGCCTGGGAGCTGTATAATCTTGGATCTTGTTCCAAATGGTTAGATCCGGCCAAGATCTACAGTGTATGGCTCTCAGATCTGGTAGATCCGATCCAGATCTGCCAAGATTGGGCCTTACGATTTTAAGGTGGGTCGGATCTGCAGCCCACAGCCCCCCAACCTTGCATGCAGAAATCGTGAGGCGATGCGCCGTATTGGAGTATCCAACCCCTGACATTTTCCTGCCTCCATGGTGGGTTCTGAGCCTAGAAACATTTTTTGCGCGTGGTTCTTGCAATGCAGCCACAGCCGAGGATAGGAACCTCAAATCTATCTTGAAATCCTGGGCAATCTTCCTCACCAGACGCTGAAACGGCAGCTTCCTTATCCGTAGATTAGTACTCTTCTGGAACTTTCGAATCTCACGGAGAGCAGCGATGCCGGGCCTGAATCTGTGAGACTTCTTCACTCCTCCGGTAGCTGGGGTAGACTTCCTCGCTGCCTTCGTTGCCAGCTGCATCCTCGGCGCCTTTCCGCCTGTCAATTTGCGAGCCGTCTGCTTTGTTCTCGCCATCCGGATCACCAGTGTCTTTTTGGATATGGCTTTATTGAATATCAATGCAAAATGTTTTTTTTTTAATTCAATATATGTGTATATTTTAATTTATTGAATTCACTGATTTTTTCCTAATTTTTTGCCGATTTTTCCCCAATTCAATTAAAACTCTTAGCTCTTTTGCCTCACTAATTTATTGTTTATTCCGGGTCTAGTAACATTGGTTACAAGTTTCATTCTTCACTTATGAGTGCTAACATGTGCTAGAGAGTGCCAATGCATGCTAAGGAGTGTTAGGGAGTACTAGGACAACACACAGGAGAACTCGGTCAAAATGCATGGAAGTGAATGAATATGAGGATGTGTCAGGGAGTGTCAATCAGTGCTAGCTATCATGCCAAGGAGGGAGTGACAAGGTATTCTAAGCATGGGTAAGGCATGCCGGGGAATATAAGGGAATTTCAAGAAGTGCTAGAGTGTGCTACGTAGTTTCGGGGTGTGCTAACATGTACCAAATAGTGCCAAGGCATGTTAGGTGCTAAGACATGCTAGGATGTGCAGGGTGCCACAATATGCCAATATGCATCAAAGAGTTTCAAGGCAGCAAAAGGAATAACCAAGCTAAAATGCAAGGAAATGAACACATAAGAGGGTTAATAAGTATTGGCTTAGTGGGGCCTGACCTAGGTTCAGAGTTATTTAGCCAAACAAGTCCCTACACTACTAGCCCTTTCGGCATCATCCTGTAGAGCATGGACTGAAGTCTCACCCAAAGTAGTATGGGGGGACGCTGGAACCAAGTTTCCGCACCCTTGAGATGTTTGAGGTGTCGATTTAGTCCAACTGTTCCTATCTTCACAGGTTACTTCACACACTGTTCTAACCTTCAATACCCTCACGATCTGCTATAATCGCCTTTCGCGTAGCCCTAACCAAGGGCTGAGATGCTTTTGCGCTGATATGGCAGTGAACTGCATTATTTCCCCAATCTACACTATGTATCTTAGTTATCTTCTTAAAGATCTTAGTTAACTTCATGTAAATAAATATTTTACCTTGCTTTCAGTTAATCAACACATTCATACATATTTGTGCATTATATAAGCATTAAAAGTGCAATGTATATTCAACATAACAGATGCATAAAACAGGAGATAAATACACAGAATGGATATGAAATTTCTCTTTATTAATGCTCCAACTGTTACAAACTTGACTCGCCCTACGCACTTAGCTACAACGGTCCAAGCACTCAGCTCCAGACTACTAGGCCTTTACGCACTCAAGTGCAGAGCCTTCTCCTACTCTACGATGTAAAACTAGACTTTATACTTTAGATATGACTCAACTCTTCATCCTTAGATCCGTTATTCCATGATTGATTGATTTCTTAACTACTTAGAGCCTCGATTTATTTATACAATCCCATTGTCTATGGACCATGGATAGATCTCTACAGCCGACATTACTTTACAAAATTGAGGGCGGACAACCTTATGACTCTTTTACAAACTATGTGCTCCACACCCACAAAATACGGAGTCTTTACACTGGGGTTACAATTTTTGACCAAAATCTGGGCTCTAAGCCCCAAAACTTTCCTTGGGCGATCCCATGCCCAACAAGCCCCCAACACAAACATCATGACTCCCTCTCGAGTCACTCTATTGGTGTGGAGATCTTTACATGAAGACCTGCCAATTCTGCCTGGACTGCTGCAAGATTGGCAGCACACTTAGTGGCTACCTGCTGCACTGCTTCAGAGACTGCTGTTGCTGAACTGCTTCCGTGAACCTATTCTTGTGTTCCTTTCGTCTGCATGAGGTTCGTTTCAATGGAGGTTTTAATGACATACGCCTCATCAATCCGTGGCTATAAGTGTGCCTTGAAAACTGTTTCCTTATGTCGAGCAACATCCACCTGCTCCTTGATCTCTTTTTCCTGCTGCATCCTCTCGAGAATCTGTGTAAGGGAAACCATCTGCGGGGTCCCTTTCACTTCATCATATTTCTATTGTAGCTTGCATGCTTCTGTTTCTAGGCGTTGTATGCTTAGGTCCTTTTGCAGAGTAGTGAGAACCTCGAACGACTCCTCGAAGAACTTTGTGCAGTCTTTCATTACAATGTTGACCTTCGCTATTGCTGCTGTAATCATGCTAGTACGCTATTCCTTAACCTTAGGAGGATTTGAAGGATATGCCTTCAGTTGCAGCTCAGATATCTGGAGGTTTAGTTTGAGCTGAACTGTAGCCATCTCTTCCTTTGCCTCACGCACCCCTGTTGTTAATTTCGGACGCACGACTCCATTGGTTCCTCTACTTGGATGGCCAACTCTAAGACCATCTGGCAGGCTTCCTCCACCACATGTACTAGCTATCGGTTCTGTGCCACTACCTCATTGTGCTGCAGGCTCAACTGTTCAATGTTGATGTGTTTCTCGCTCATGACCTGGAGCGTGCGACCCTCCGTGGCTTGCAGTTTTGCAGTAACTACATCCTACAAAACATAGAGTGTCTCTTGACGAAGCATAGCCATATTTAGCCCAATTCCCTTCAACTCGTTGACCATAGGCCTCTCGGCCTCATTTTTTGTCACGAGTGTGCCATTTGGCAGCACTATACTGTTGGTCATTTGGGCGTGCAACATTTCCTCAGCCGCGGATGTGCATACTGTGAGGTTGGTTGACACAATGCGAGCCTATGGAGTGTGCACCTACAACTCATGTATCTGCGCTCAGAGAGCCCCCAACACCATCTAGTGTTCCTCTGCAAACTATTGTAGGGTCTCCGCGGTGACATCCCTCATCGTCTCCCCAATGTTGTGCAAGTCCCCCTCAATGAGGGTGATCAGGTCGAAAGAAGTCTTCAAAGCCTTCGACTTCTTCCACAACCCTACCTACTCTCTTGGGCGTTGTTGGTTCAGCTGTGTGGACGTTGTCTATGGATTCATGACACCTTGCTCTATATATATTTCTTGTTCGGGTGAGGGCGACTTCTGTCCTTCACGGTCTTCCTTTGCTGCCTTCTGCTACTCTTCTGCCACCTTTGCAGCGTCCTGTGCCGCCTGGACCTTGGTTGTTGCTGCTTCATTCCTATGCTTCTCTATAGCTATGCCACTTCTCTGTTTCCAATGCGGAGCTGGCTGGAGCACGCCACTCTGCCGACCATGACTCAAGGACCACGAAGATGATGTCATTTATCATCAGGTAGGGTAGCTCGCGAAGCTTTATAGACTGTTGTGGACAATGGGCGATAACCACATCTTGCAATTAATCCCCTTTCTGATGTTCATCTCCATAAACACCCAGAATATCTTACTGTCCCTTATCCTCTACGCATCTCTAGTTGCCCACAGAAAAGCATACTTTGCTGCCTCTGGAAGGTCCTACGCAATCGTGGGGAACTGGCTATCTTTAGTCAATTCTCATGCCACCAGCACTATCGACAAAAGCAGCCACTCATAATGAAAAGTATTTCCTTGCTCCTATGCCTCGCAGAGGTTCTCAAGGAACTCTCCACACAAGTAGTTAGCCCACTTGAACCGGACCCATTCTTCACATTGCGCTGAAAGTGCAACCACCGGCATGGGTACCTCATCTGTGAGGCACTTCTGCATAACGTTTCTTGCCAATATCTGTGTCGCAAATTTTACCACAGGGTTGGAAATTGTGTACCCTCTCTTCTTCTTTTCCAGCTTAAACTTCTTCGTCATGGCCTCTGTGATGGCCAAATCATCACTCTTACCCTCTGAGATGTTCGCTAGGTCCTCCCCTTTGCAAGGGAGCCAAGTAATTCTATTAACCAAGTGGTTTTTGATGGGGATGGGCTCTTCTAACCACAAGCACCCATCATGCACCAAGTAGAGCTACTGCCTGATGAAAAAAATGGTCACTGGGGAGCGATGGTAATGCAACACCCAGAGTAGGTTTAACAATCTTGCCTTTTATACACCTCTCAGGCACTTACGTGGCTCGAACTCTATAACTCCTGTCGGTGCATTTTTCTTCTAGCGCATCATCTGCGCAGTTGCCAAATGTGTGAAGTTCTCATGGTCCGCGAGATCCCAATCTTCAAATTTTAATACAAGCAGTCACCCCAAGTGTGCTCCTTCAAAAATGATGTCGTCAGGGAGCAGTGGAGTCTGTAGAGAGCTTTTGCTCTCATCTATGTCTTTAGGCACCTTTGCTTTACCCTTCCATAGAAGAACATATGCAGGCAACCTGGTAAGAGGGTCTGCACCCTAGGTGTCAACCTCCATTTCTACATCCTCCTCCTCCTCTAACAGGATTTCTTCAAATTATTCCTCCACATCGGCCTCCAAATTGATCACCTTCCCCTTTTCTTCCATGGTAAGCTTAGTCCTTAATGAATTTCTCGCGGATGTGCGCACTGGTACATAGCCTTCTTGTCTTTCTTGGGTCTTGGTGTACACAATGATTTAGGGATTTTTACAAATATCCCAATACTTTCTGGGGCTTCTACTTCCGTTATGGCCTACACAGCTTCCTCAACGGTCATTGCTCCAGCATCGATGGCCTCCTCAAGTGCTACCATAGTGCTACTCCACAATTCTCTCAACGGATTGGGTAAGTGCTCAAACAACAAATTTGTCTTCAAAATATCGAACAAGTCTAGGTTCATGAGTGTCTGGGTGCACAACAGTTCAGTTCTCAAATTGCCAGGTCTTATTTGCTGGACACCGCTTTGTAATCTATAGCACCTTTTGAATTTGAATTTGACTGTTCCCCCCATATTCGGTCCATTAATGCTCACTTGGCAGCAGATTTTCAAGAATCTAGCCCCTAAAGTTTTCTTTAAATTCTTGTTGCCTGCTCCATCTGGTCTCAAATGAAGCATCACATCATGAATAGTGACTGTAATAGTAACTTTCCAGTTGATTCATGTTGCAGCGCAACTACCCTCGCATTGTCGCAGACCCTGTGACACTTCACTACTACGTGCATACCTGACATTGCGCAGCTCTTGGGCAGAGTATTTTGTAGTCTCATGCCTCCTTTCAGCTGCCTGGAATGCTAAGACTATGCTTCTGTCAGCTAGTCAGATGTCTGGGCCACCTGTGTATGCCTTCAAATGAATGCCATTGACTTTTCCTGGGAAGAGTTCTCCATTTAACTTTACCAACTGTTATCACCAAGAAATGCAGTTATATGTATATAAATGTTGTCCAAAAGATTTTATTGTCAAAAAATTGGTGCCAAATAGTTGTTGTCCTATGTTCGTTACTTAGGGATTATGTTTAAGAAAGTTATTAATGTAAATAGTTTTCAAATACCGTTAGTCATCCTCCATCATGATTGTATAAGGCCTGTCTTATCTTGCTTATGTCACTGGTCCTTTTCGCATTTTCGCAGCGCAGTTTTATTCGCTGATTTGGCAGCGCAATGATGTTTTAGCTTTTTCACAGCGTGTCAGTAGCCAGCCATTTCATAGCGTGTTCTGATAATTTATAACTATATGCGCTACGAAATCGCGGATTCGGGAATTTTGCAGCACTGATTCTTAAAATTTCATGTCGGGGGGATGAGTCAGTGTGTCCGTCCGTTTGTTGTCAGTTGGCGTCCTTTCCAAGCTTATGAGCCATCATTCCACCAATAAGTTCATAGCCACGCACATGAAAATCATTCAAACGGTCTTGTAATGCATGGTAGTGTCATGATGTTTGTTAATGATGCATGAACTGACCTGTTGCTTGTATGATAAGATTGTTAAACTTGCTAAAGAGCCCGAGTTTCTTCCTTAAAAAAACACGATTGCAAGCGAGCCTGCGTTCCAAAATTTGAATTTGCCATTTGAGTTGAAGCTGGTGGTGTCTCTCTGTGTGAAAGTTTTCAGAGCGAAATGGAGAAGAAGGGGCATCGGTCTGGAAGATGTCAAAGAACAGAACCTGTGGGATTGGATCTTGCATTAAGAGATGAAGGTGTAAGACGAGCTTTTCAGGATGCTGGTTGCTGGACATTTTGTGAGAAGCTGCAGGGTGGACATGCTGAGGTAACAAAAGCATTTGCCTTGAATTTTACAGGTTTAAGTTCTAGAGTGTCTATGTTAGAATTCCCAGTATCTCCAGAGGTTATTGCTAGGGTGACTGAAATTCCGAGAGGAAGGCAGGAGTGGTTTAAAAACTTCAAATTTGATATGAACCCCTGCAAGGAATTCCTGAAGGAACCTTATGTGAATGAAGATCTGACAAAGGCTGTGCCAAGGAATTATGTAAAGGAACACTATGCACTTCTCCTCACATGCATTCAAAAGTATTTAACATGTGAAGGGAGATATACTAAAGTTTACTCCTATCATTTTAAGCTGTTGCTGCATTTCACAGGCAAGGCATCTATAGATATCCCATTTTACTTGTTTCGTAGCCTCAGCAAGATGTGTGATAAAATTCAGTTGAAAAAGGATAATTGGGAGACATCACTGTTTCATCATGGTTTAGTAAAATTGTTAGTGTTGGATAGTCTGCAGAAAATTGGTCGAGATTGGGATTCTTTTATTTTTATGGCTGGTTTTCAGAGTAAGACAGGCCTCACCCCATTGCCTGTTAGGGAAAGAGAAGAGTTAATTGAGGAACCTACTCTTGCTGAGCTTAAAAAGGAGATAACAGATAAGAAGAAAACCAAGGTCAAATTGCAGAAATCAGTGAAGCCATTGGTTATCAAAGAGCCACCTCAACCATCGTCAAAAGAGAAGGTCAAGCATAAGAAGGATGCACCTGGACCAAGTGGGGCCGAAAAGGTATCAGGAGTGAGTACAAGAAGCCAATTAAGCAAGGAGAAGAGCAAATCAGTAGCTGTTGAAGAAAGTCCAATATCGAAGGCTAGTTTAAATGATTTGCTTAAGGCTATTGATTTTGAACAGGCTAAATCAGTGCATATTGAGCCAATGCACATTGACTTAACTCAATCATCACCAGAGAGCACTAAAAAATCAAAGGCTTCGAAGAGGTTAAGGTTTTATGAACCTGGTGAAGAGTTTGTGTTTAAACCGCGAAGGCCAGTTATAAGGAAACAAATTAAAGAGGCCAAGAAGGTGCATGAAGAAGGGGTAGCTGTAGAGATGCCCAGAACATAAGTAATTAAACAGCTGCCCAAAACAGAGGAAGCAGAGAAAATGAAGAAAAAAACTTTTACAAGAAAACAAGTAAGAAAAATGGAGAAAAAATCCAGAACAAAGGAAGAAAAAGACGAAAACACTGCATCTGCAAAGAACCAGTGGGAGGCAACCGAAAGAGAAATGGCTGAGATGGATAGGGCCGTAGCTGAAATCGCAGCCATGGAAAAGGAGGTTGCAAAATTGAAAGCACAGCTAAATAAATTAGCTGCCAAATGAAATTGCAGAATTCTGAGTCAGGTGCTGTTCCAATGTTTTGTTTAATTTTGTTTAAGTTCATTATTTTAAGGCATGTAAGCATGGCTATATAAATCCAAGGTAAAATAGGAGTTTTGAAGCTGATGGCAGAGCTGTTAAAATCACAGAGAATATCGATATATTCACTAAAGACTATGTTTTTGAAAAAACAGCAGTTTCGTAGCACGCTACGAAATTGCTGTAGGTGTTGTTTTTTGGAAAAAATAAACAGTTCAATGATGAGGTCAGCAAATTTTTGAAGAGAATGCTTAATGAACATCAAGGAGACCACATAAGGCTAGCAGGGCCATCCAGATAATGATAAGTGTACATTCTCCATAAAGGTGAAATATTTTGTCTTAAGCTACAGCTTTAATAAAGGTACTTTATTACCAGTGGTTAGGGTTTGGCTGAAGATGCATACGAGGATTTGGGCTTGTACACCTATTCAATCAACAAGGCTTCCAGCAAATCTGGGAATATGGTGATGCTTGTCAATTTTGGGGTATTAAAGAGCTGGGAACATATTGCTTAACTTTCGAAGGATGGTGGGAAACAAGGGCCGAGAAAACAGGGGTTTGTTCTTATGATTAATGAGCCATCAGCACATTCAGCATCCAATGCTAATCTTGTTCCTTGCATCCTTATCTCAGCTATCACGGCCAAAACTAAAGGAGACAGCTGTCGAAGATCTAGAAAGGAATCATGTAACGAGGAGCATAGAATTAGAATTTAAGATTGATTAGGACTCTTTGTAATTATAGCTTAGTATTTGGTGTGTTTAATAAGTTTGTTAAAAATAGACAAGTGTCATTAGTGGCAGTCATCGAGCTCCCCTCATGCTGGAGGAGGAGACTCAAAGTAGTTAAGAAAGTTTTTCTATATATAGATGAAACTCTGATGTAATAGGGGTTGGATATTTTTGAAAAACAGAGTATTGCTTTGGCTTATGTAAAAGACTCAGTTTGGTAATATAATTTGCTGCTTATCTTCTCAGGATTCTTACAGTGTTTCAAATGCTCAAGATATGTGGTTTTGTTTTATCTTTAATGTTTTTGCAGTTGTATGAATACACAATCACTCAGAATTCACTTATGCTGCTCTGACTTCCTGTGTGTATTTGTAAATGGAGGTTCTTATGAGATGATGTTTTGAGTATTTAAACATTGCTGCCCTGACTTCTATGCATGAGCAGTGTCATATTTTATTAAATTTGATCAACTCCATAAGCCCAATGGAAGTGTTTGTAATGTCTGTCCAGCCAACCTTTTTATTAAATTTACTTTATTAGAGTTAGCCCTCTTATCAATAGTCAAAATCAATAACGTTCTTGAGAGAGCCCTCTCAGGCTAGGGACGCTAATCCTTAGCTAAAAGATTGGTCTGAAACAGTTACACAGAGTCTACCTGATCAGTAGCCATCAGTACTAATTTTGTGATAACACCAACAACACCACGCCACCATCTATGATCTCCTTAATAACATATGGTCCTAGCCAATGCATTCTAAGCTTCCCTGGGAATTTATTAAACTAACTATCATACAAAAACACCAAATCATTTGCCTTGAAGGTGTGCAACTTAATATGTCCATTGTACCATGCCTTTTCACACTACTTTTGGACCTGCTGGTGAAATCCAGCCAAAAATCGTTCTTCCTCGAGCTCCCCCAATTGCACGAGCCTCTCCTCCAAGGCTCCATGATCCATCATACATGTGAGCGCTGCTATGCTAGGCATGATGTATTCCATAGGCATTACAACTTCCACTCCATAGACAAGCCTAAACGGTGTCTATCCCATCAATTTCTTGCATGTCGTCCTATAAGCCCATAACACTGTAGGTACACTTAGGTCCCAATCACTTCGTTGCGCATTACATACTTTGTTCAGTGTGTGGCATACCTTGTCAAATGCTTCCATGTGGAGAAACTTCTGTGCGATTGTTCTTCCTACATAATGTTTTCCCAACATTAAGAGCCATTTGCACATCAGTCCCCCCAACACATGCTTATTGATCATACATTTCAGCGTGAAGTTCATGTCCATCCACGTAGGTTCTTTTCTACATGCCTGCGCCCACCTGGATAGATGCATGCATGGATCACCTCGTTCATTGTACTTTTCTCTCAGTGACACCATGGGCTTCCCAAATCGTAGACACATCATTCCCCTACACTCATGCTAGTCATCAAAGCTCCATTTGTGCATACCCCGCAACCTCACGGGCGTAGCACGTAGTACCCAGTCCAAGGCCTGGAAGTGTCGCTTTTCCAACACCTCTCTTTCAAATTTATTCAAGAAGGTATCTACCTCACTTAGGCCATCATAAGTAGGCAGGTATATTACTTTTGTCGATACGCAATGCAACGACTTTATCATCATATTACAATTTAGTGTAGTTACCTCATATAACCAATTCTGCCATCACTCTGTTTCATCATCCGAATCCGAAGTACAGGGGCTTTCGTGCTCACATGCAATCTGCCCAGCCACAGTGGTATTCACCCAACCCTGGTTTCACATTGTTATCTTATAGATGCAGTCTAAATCATCATCGCTTTCATAGTCATGCACTGACTCCATATAGCACAATCCTTCAGCAGGTTCCACAGATATAATTATGCGTAGTGACTTCTTTTCAAAAATCATTTTTCGCTTTTTTAGATAAATCACCCCATTCATGTCAGTGGCCCAATCAATTCCTAAGAGCGTGGGGTAGGGATTGCTACCATCAACAATCTCTGTCACTTCAAAGTCTACCAGTGCGCTTGCTCCCTCAATATCCATGGTTATTCCCTGCAATTGCCCCATGGGTATTATTTTATGTTGGTTTGCCATTCTTAGTTGAATTGGAGACCACTGCAGTGTCGGTTGCCTCATTCGCTCCCATGTATATTTCAGTACAACATTCACATTCAATCCTAGATCTAGGATGACTTGATCCATCTCATATTCTCCGATCTGCATGGTTAGTCTCATTTCTCTTGCCGTTCTTGTCTTATGTTTTCCGATCTTCCTGATTACACACGGTTCTCCTGGCATGGTCCCGACACATATGTTAATGAGTTCCTGTAACCCTTTCACTGCCTTACTATCACGCAGTAACTTCATACATGTTTCCAGGAACATTTTTAGCATAGATGGGTCCATCTCCGACTCTGGTTTATCTTTGCTTGCTAAAGTGGAGGCATCAACGAAGCTCTTCTTAGCTTCCATGAAGGTTTCCTAAGTGCACTCCAAATCAAACTCCACTTCCTTCGTCGAAGCTTTGTGAACCTAAGTACTATCTTTTGGTTGTTTTCCCTTGTCATCTCCCGTCACGATTCCACTTCAGAGCATAATGTTCACATTCGAATCTTCCTCGCATGGCTCAGAACTCATCATCTGCAGGTTCTGATTCGAGGTGGGTGGTAGCGCTCCTTTGTCGTGTATCCTAGCTATCAGCGTAGGACAATCTTATGTCTCATGATCAAAGAAGTTGTAATACAAACACGATGGGTGCGTTGGATTTGTACAGTTGCGGGCATAATGTCCTGACCCTCCGCAATTGTAGAATATCAACTGTCCGCTGCCTCTTCTAAGTCCTTCTCTGCCTCGGCCTCATCCACACCCCTGAAATCCTATTCACACCATTCCTGGATTTTGATCAAGGGGCCGTGTTTTAGGCTGAACTCTGTAGGTGGGCGTTCTATCCATCATTAACTCATAGCTTCTACAAGTTAACTCATCATGTCCCACTGACCTACAAAAGTTGGAGAACAACTGTTGTGAATTTTGCGTATACTTCTGTAACAAGTGACAATTGTCCGTGGCATGTTTTCCTGCTATTTGAAAAATTGCACACCACAAAGCAGGTGCCATGCTAGGTCTTTCTTGTGCTTCCGGTCTTAATGGCATTGGTCCTCCTCCTATGAGGTAATTTGAGAAAATCGGGTAGTGGTCTTTGTCATGACCCTGACCCTTGAATTTTATGCACCATACCTCTTCACACATTTTTGTTCGAGTTGTCCTTTCCCATTTCAAACTCTACATCTCAAGGCATAAATTATTCAGCTGCACATGGATCTGCTAAACTCCTAAGTTAGGATCCTACATCGGGGTCTCATGTAGCCTCATAGTAATCTCTAAGGCCTCCTCCTAAGTCGTTATCTTCTACTGTGATAGTGCACTTCTTAAATGTGGCAGTAGTGAATCTACAAACCACTCACGATTTTGTCCATTTGTCGGATTCATATTAGCTTCAAAAATCCTACATTTCAGCCTCTGATCCAGCTCCCTAGGAGTCTCACCTGGTGGCATCATGATCTCTTTGAATCCAATGATCGACTATGCTTCAGACTTGGCCTACTAAATTCTTTGTTTAGCGTTGCTTGGATATTTGTGATTCCCTCATTTGGATTATAATTATAGTGTTTAATATAGCAGGTCAGTGCGCGGTCCTACAGGGTGCTAACCAGTGTTTCTTTCTTTATATTGGCATATGTAACTCCTTGCGCTTCCCATACAACCCTTACCACGAACTAGAATTAGTCAAGATCCTCATTTCCCAAACGCTTGAACATAAGCAACTTCACTGTGCTTGCAGTATTAAATCACGGTGGTGGTGGAGGTGGTACGGGTGAAGATGGAGGTGATGGTGGTGAAGCTAGTGGTGTTGTGGGTGGAGGTTGTATTCATGGAATTCTTTGCCTTATCAGATGGATTTTACTTCGCAGTGAGACTTTTGCAAGCTCTTTCTCGTCCCCTTGCAGATATGAAATCAAGGGGCTAGTTTCTGGTCCCTTACTTCCCTCGTTCCTGTAAGCTTTTCCATTTCATGCAGCCCCAAACATCAAGGTAACTGAATAACCCTCTTTTCTCATAATAACATTTTAATCCAAGTATTTAAAGACTTTGCGTACTTACCTCGTGGCCTTTTGAGAAAGCATCACTCTACTTCGTTGTAACTAACTTAGGTATCAACTGCAAACTTAGTAATGAATCCTCCTATAATACGATCGAGCCAATGATCAATGACGCACACAATATTATCCTCCAATGCTTCTAACCTTCGCACTAACTCTAGGATCCACACAATAGGACTGTGAAGTTCCCACCTTCCTTGGCTATCTGCTACCTTCGCGATCCACTTGTATTGCTAACCACTCTTCTTTTCGATCTCTGTGTATACGTAGCAGTCTAACCACTCTTCTTTTGAGAGTTGCAGATTCTTTTTTTCCTGTGCTGAGAACTCGTGAATTCTTATGTCCAACCAGCCTTCAATTTCCTTCTTAGTTGGATTCCAATGATACGACATCAGACATCTCTATGTAGATTCTGGTCCCAGCAACGGAACCATTTATTGGCTTGATGGGGCCTGACCTAGGTTTAGAGTTATTTAGCTAAACAAATCCCTACACTACTGGCCCTTTTGGAATCAACCCACGGAGTGCCGACTGAAGTCTCACCTGAAGCAGTATGAGGGGATGCTAGAACCAAGTTTCCACACCCTTAACATGTCTGAGGTGTCGATTTAGTACAATTGTGCCTATCTTCGCATAGGTTACTTCACACACTATTCTAACCTTCAATACCCTCGTGATTTGTTACAATCTCTTTTTGCGTAGCCCTGATGAGGGGCTGAGATGCCTTCGCGTTGCCATACTACACTATTTTCCCAATCTACATCACGTATCTTACATATCTTCTTAAATATCTTAGTTAACTTCACGTAAACAGATATTCTACCATGCTTTCACTTAATCAACACATTCATACATATTCACGCATTATATAAGCATTAAAAGTGCAATGTATATTCAATGTAACAGATGCATAAAACCAGGAGATAGATATACAAAATGGATATGAAAGTTCTCTTTATTAATGCAACAACTGTTACAAACTCGACTCGCCCCGTGCACTCAGCTGTAGGGGTCTGCACACTAAGCTACGGACTGCTAGGCCTCTCTGAACTCAGCTGTAGAGCCTTCTCCTACTCTACAACCCAAAACCAAACTTTACACTTCAGATATGACTCAACTCTTCATCCCTAGATCTGTTCTTCCATGATTGATTGATTTCTTAACTACTTAGAGCCTCGCTCTATTTATACAATCCCATAGTCCGTGGACCATGGGTACATCTCTACAGCCAACATTACATTACAAAATTGAGGGTAGAGAACAGTATGACTCTTTTATGAACTATGCACTCCATGCCCACAAAATGCAGAGTCTTTACATCGGGGTTACAATTTTTGACCGAAATCTGCACTCTAAGCCCCAAAACTTCCCTTGGGGGATCCTGCACCGAGCAATAAGTCGGGACTTTATCTTTTTCAAAAGGGGCATGCTAGGCACAGTAATAATATGTTCCAATACATGCCAAGTGCCAATGTGTGTCAGGTGATAATGTTTGTCAATGCAATATTATGCCAAGGAGTTCTAGGGAATGCTAGGGACTAAAGGGAATTCTAACACATGATAGGGGAGTGTTATGCTATGCTATGCCATGCCAACATGTGCATGGGTGTCCTACTCATGGCTAGATGTTATAGGTACAAAGATGTTCCAAGACATGCGAGGTGCCAAGGAATGTTACTGTACTATTCCAAAGCATGTTAAGGTGTGACATGAATGTTGAGGAGTGCTAGGTCTCTCTCATTAATAGAATTGATAGAGTTTTATTATGTATTAAATAATATAGTTCCTACACACACTAGTGGAGCTTTATTTAAAGAGAATTTGCTATATATTAAACCTAATAGAGATGAATCATGTGTTGACTCATAGGAAGACTATATTCTTATGACTTGAGGGAAATGATACACACTAATTACTTCTTAACAAATTGACTGACTATTATAACCACTATGACCTTGGACACATAATGAAAATGACTCCACAACAATGGTATTAAGTCATTATATCTTGACAAAAAATATAGTAACAGGCACATAGAATCATCAAAAACTCATTGGAATTATCAATGATGATGAACATTTTTTCACCGTCACCAAAAGCAACCAAAAAGAGCATTGATGAGGGTCAATAAAAAATCATCACTAGAAGTGTCACCAAAGAGAGAATTAGTGATGAGCCTTTAACGACCCTCACCAAAAGTGTCACCAAAGAGAGAATTAGTGATGGGCTATTAAAGACCCTCACCAAAAGTGTCATTGAAAATGGCTTTGCTGACAAACCTTAAAGGACCATCACTATATACACATACAACAATGATTTTTCAAAGACCGTCACCATATGCGATATTGATGATGGACTTTAAAGGTCCATCACAGGCATGAAACATCATCAAAAACTCATTGGAATGATCAATGATGATGAACATTTATTGACCGTCACCAAAAGTAACCAGAAAGATCATTGGTGACGGTCAATAACAAATCATCAATAGAAGTGTCACCAAAGAGAGAATTAGTGATAGGCCTTTAACAACCCTCACCAAAAGTGTCGTCACTAAAGAGAGAATTAGTGACGGGCCTTTAATGACCCTCACCAAAAGTGTGAGTGAAAATGGCTTTGGTGACAAACCTTAAAGCATAATCACTATATACACTTACAACAACGCTTTTATAAAGACCGTCACCATATGCGACATTGGTGATAGACCTTAAAGGTCTGTCACAGGCATAACCCTCACCAATGACCTTTTTTCTTGTAGTGCCTCATAAGTAATATTGATGTGATGACAACATATCCATAATAAATTGTATGATGTTGTTCCAAATCAAAAGTATTTACATATGCATCACAAAATATGTAATGATACTCCAGATCAAAATCGATGAGATGACAAACTATTCATGATAGGTTAGCACATTGATTTGAACATGATACAATATCAAAAATAAAAAAGGGAAACAACCAGACTATTAATTAGGTACAAATAACAATTTGTACTTTGTCAATGGAACCCACTCACATTTCAAGTATAAAATGCAAAATGAGAATGTTGGAAATGACAA
This sequence comes from Pinus taeda, assembly GCA_000404065.3. Taxonomy (NCBI): domain Eukaryota; kingdom Viridiplantae; phylum Streptophyta; class Pinopsida; order Pinales; family Pinaceae; genus Pinus; species Pinus taeda. The sequence continues at coordinate 43,842 of APFE030592337.1, read as the reverse complement.
CTATTTATACTGCAGGATTCTTCTACATAGAATTATAACCACAGATTTAGAGTGTAAGGTCAATATTATTCACTGTCATAAAGAGTTGGCATCTTCATAGTTTTTAATGTAGTAACAATAAAAAAAATTGATGGATATTATTAGAATGTAGGTCAACGCAACTTTGCTGAGAATTGACTCCTCATAAGCAAGTTTGTATTTGTGTATGAATTCATGGATCACTACCCAAGCTAAGTTTGAGATGACAACACATGGCTAGATATTGTTAATATTTAGTTCCTTTTATTGATCTTGGATCACTTCCAAAGGCCTAAATTGTGATGGTTATTTAGTATAACATAACAAAGAAGAAGGAGGATTTATGAAAATATAGTCCAAGCTAATAAGATAGTATTACTTGGTTCAATATATTTGAAAATATTTAACCCCATGTTATTAGATGTAATGTTTAGAATCCAAGGGGATCATTTGATTGAGTACTATTGTCATCAATTAAAGTTTGAAGGAAAACTTACAAATAGAATTCGAAAGGGATTGATATAGTATACAAACCATGTTTCATTTCACAAAAAAATTTACTTCATAACTGATAATAAAAAAAAATGTATCTCAGAAAAATAAGTAACAGTAGAAGTGAAGCCAAAAAAGAGATTAATATTATAGGTTATAATTAACCTTATACAAAAGTTGTGAAAACATAGAACATAAACAAAATGTCTAAGACCTCAAAAAGAGACAAAAACATAGAGATATAAAGCTGGTCGGCATCAAGGTAAAATGGAGAAATGAATGAACTAAAAAATAAAAGGATGGACGGTGTAGTTGAAGTTAACAAAAATTGGTTATTCAATATTTATTAAACATAACTGGAGGTGGGGTACTAGATGTTTCTCCAAACCACTATCGAAAATATGTTGAGGAAATATGTTTCTCCAAACCACTATGGAAAATATGTTGAGGAAATATGTGAAGTGACATAAATAGATATGATTGGTCATGGCCAAAAGTATATTCGTAGTATGGATTTTTTATTTGATTTAATAAGGTTCCAATGAATGTTGCATAGAATCGTTTAAGTTGAATATAATAATGTGTGATGAATATTATAGATATGAGGAAAGAGGCTTATGATAATTATACTTAGTTTAAACAAGATGATATTAGTATTTTCTCCCTAAGATGTGAGTGGACTATTTATTGAGCAATTACCAAGATTGCAGTTACATAACAATATAATGGTAATATAAAGGTGATATAATTAAAGAAAAGAATGAAACATCCAATGTAATTTATCACTGAAAGCATTTAACATAACCAGATAACAAAATACGATTGTGCATTCCTGAATGTTTTGTAGACATAAATATTAATCTATTAACATTAGTACATAGTGGTTAAATAAAAACTGATCCAGGTTATAATAGAACCATACATGATTGTATAGTTGATGTCCTTATTAATATGCAAATATACATGTTGAGTCACAGAAATAAACAGCAGATACAAAAGAGGCAGATTACTGAAATAGAAAAAAAAAAAAACTGATAATAAAAAATGGTTTGCTAAGTGTAAAGAGAGGGAGTTTCTTAGAAACTACTAGGATTATATGGATTATGTAGCTTTAAGATGATATATCCAATTAATAATTTCCAACCATACGCTTAGTAATAGTAGAAACATGACAAGGAAATTACGACCCAAGTCAACATTCAGTAAAACTAATTCAATATGGAAAAGGTAATTTGGAAATTGGAAGGAGCCATTTTCATTATCATTATTAAAAAAAAGAATTGTATCTTGAGTAAACAATTGGTGAATCTTGAGTTTAGGTTTTAATAATAGTTGAAAAACTATTTTGGTTTATGTTTGGAAGGTGTTTGAATAAACCTGAAGTAGCATGGTTGTTGGGTTGGTATCTTGGAAACTGATATGCTTGGAGGATGCATGAATAACCTTGGAACAACATGATTGTTGGGTTGATGAGAGCTCACGCCAGGACGATGTCAAATTTAAGCAGCAGAGGATGTGATATCCCTTAACTCAATGAGGTGTTTGTAAACAAGTGTGTATAAGTTTATTTCTTAGTTTTCTAGATTATGTATGCTACATGGAAGCATATAGATATTTTAATTCTTAGTAAAAATTACTTGTGATTGATGATTCTAAAGTCATTATTGAAAAATGCAACAAGAAATTCTCAATTTGATTTTTCCTTAATTAAATTGAGAAAATTCGAATTTCCACATTAGTAGACAACTTGGATGCAGTTAACTTGTGCAACATGTCTTGTGTCACCCAATTTACTTAGTAAATTTGAGTTGGACGACTTATAGATTTCAGTACATCATGTGTGATTTCTAATTTGTAGAAATCAAGCTCAATTATCTCAAGTTGTTTTAAGTTAAAGTATTTCCAAATTTTGGAGGAACTCGTGGAATTTCAATTAAGCCACAGGACTTCAGTCCAACTTAGTGATCTTATAGTTAACTGATCAATCAACCCAAAATAGCTAATGCATGCATAGAATTCAAGTTCCTTAGCTTTGGTGGAGATTCAAAGGCTATGTAGCATTAGTTGTAGACTAATCTTGAGTGTACAGGTGTTTCATGTAGTCAAATGATCAACCTTGCGAATTTCACAATCCATTTTGGAGAAATTCATAAATAACAGGGGCCTAATTTCTAAGGAATTGCACAAGGAAATAGGGACTCAAGGAGAGGAAAATTTTGTCTAGGTTTGGGTTAGAGCTTCTCAGTGAGTAGAGAGATAGGTAATGCAATTGCAACTTGTGCTCAGTTAAGCAAATCAATTGTAATATTTCTCTATTCATCAGATTAATGCAAGCAGACATTAGGGGTTTTAGCAAAAATACTAATTGCATGTGTGTGATTTCTTATTGCATGTTTGAGATTTTTAATCTAAATTATGAATTAATTTCCACAGAGTAGTAGAGTAAGTTTGTGTCTTGTTATTGTGAAAAAAACTTCATGAGCAATTGTGAATCTACAACATAATTTCTATAATCGTAATTTTATTTCTAATTTGCAAATAAAATTCAATCTAGGAAATTAATGGCTAAAGTACAGATGGTTGAAAGAGGAAAAAGTTTGCAATTCAATTATAAAAAAATATTATTTCATCCATCAACAAGTCCTAGACATATAATCTGCATGATTAATTTTAATTCAAAAATTATGATATTGGTTAATTAAATGTTTCCTAAAAGATAGGGAGCTATATGCAATAGGGGGAAATATGAGCTCCTAAATGAGAAAAATACTAGTTTCCACCTATTGGTGAGGTGGAGGAAGTTAATAACCCCCTAAAGAGTGGCAGATTGATAATATATCTATAATTTTCTGGCTTTTGTATCATAATTAGAGAGATTAAAGAGAAGTAGAAAGAAAGATACAAAAAATAAATTGCAGTGCTAGTTGTTGATGGGGACCAACAGTTTGTTGTGTCAAGGTTGGGAGGATTCAAGTATTTGATTCTTAATTTCCCAAGAAAATTATTAAGTCAATGTTTCTAACTCTACTATTTTATTTTCAGTGTTTAAAGTGAGAAAATTGTTTGTTCTATTTGCTTTCCCATTAACTCTTTTCATTTAGAATAGAGAATAGAATAGGAAATATTAGATTAATAAGGAAAATTAAGAAACTAAATATTCTAAATATTTATGTGTTTAATTTTTTAAGGGTAATTACAACTCTTTGAACAAAGAAGAATAAAGAAATTATCACACGAATGAGAATATGTGAAAGTTAAAAAAAAATGAAAGCAGATCTATTACTGTAGAGTATACAGAGAAGCAAGAATTTGATTAGACCGACACAAATTATATACATATATATATAAAATTTAGTGTAACATCGTTCTAACGGGAAGAACAAACCGAAAATGTTCTATGTTTAAGAGAAGAACTTGCTTAAATAAATAATAAAGGGTCATCAAACAAAAAAATTATACATCCTACCTAATGAGTATACAAGCTTTATTCATTGCGTCTAAAAGTATAAAACCCCTTTATATTTAGTCCTACTAAATATGGAGACATAGTCTCCAGATATTACATCTTAACTTCTGAAAAGTACTTTGGTGGCTTCTTACGGAGATTTTTGTACCGACCCTTTGTATGGACCCTATGTAGGAGTACAGAACATATTTTGAAAAGAAATCAACATGTAGAGGAAAGAGGTGTGTTGTTAGCAATATCATATACAATCTCTCCCCAAAAAAATGGAAAAATGTGATGATTGTGAAAAGCACATCCGCAAGAGTATCACTGCCGGCTATTATTGTGACAAGGATTTGAAATTGAAAAATATGGGATGTAATTTTTCTTTAGAAACGACAAATATTATGCTCAGAGAAAAAAAAAACCTAAACTGAAAAATTACCTAGAAAATAGAACCTCACGGAATGATTAGAGAATCTGCATACAAGACATCGTTATTTTGATTAAAACTTCTCTTTACTTAATAAACAACTAATTAGATCCCTATGGAAATTATTTCTATTAATTTCAAAGGTGGGAATGCTAATCGTTTAAATAACGATTACTGTAGTATAAATAGATTCTCATTGTAATGTTAAACCATGGGGAGTAAAGTTTACCAATAATGGGCATATGTATTTAATCCTCTAGAAATATTTTGTCTTCATGTAACATAATATAGTGATGTATTTCTTATCAATAAGAAATCAGAGTTGTTTAGTCTATAGAGAAAAGACGTATATTAATGAGAACTTCTTTTCTTAAAAAAAAGAAACTCAAGTTAAAATTACTTCCCTGAACTTGTGAGAGTGTCCAACCAGGAATCAAAGGTGTATGACCCTATAATCTCTGACATAAATAATTGAAACCATAAATGTAATTCGGATAGTCTGATAAGAAGCATAAACATGAAAATAACTTAACATTAATGGTATAATGTAAACCCTTAATAAAGGAATAAAGAAAAATCATGTAAACTCCTATGAAACATAAATAAAAAATGTAGTTATTACTTACCGAAATACGAATGGTGTTAGTAACAACACAAAAGCGTAAGTGAGCTCTCTCCAAATTCTGTTGACGACCATGAAAATTCAGCTAGTCGAGGTGAAGAACAATTAGTAAATTTGCTACAAAAGTTACCGCCATGATAATCAGTGACCAGAACATATGCAACAAGTCGTGAGGAAGAAAAGTTAACAAATTCACTACAGAGGCTACTGCCATACTAGTAACAATGACTAGAATAGGAACCTGGACGTTAACACTTTTGGACAGTAATTGTAAATTATTGAATCCATCGAACAAACGCTAAAGAAAATTTGAACAATGGATCTAGCCCAAATTTACAACCACCATTAGATTGTCGATACATAAACCACAGCATTCACGTAATGGAGCCTGTGTTTAATCCACCGGGAGTAAGTTATTAAGTTACAACTGTCAATCACATTCACGGCTCAATGAATGTCGAAACGCCATAAATTTCATCGTATACAAGAAATTTGTAAAGGACACTTCAAATATTTCCAATAAATCAATAAAGTTTAAATGGTTTTGTTTTATAAGGTACTTGGTTGAAATCATAGAATTAGTCCAAGAACGAACTTATCCCATTAAAAAAATGGTGCCAATGAAAAGAAGATGTAATAAAACCTTGATATTGCGTCAATTCATATTAAAATATGCAACACATGTTATACCATGTAAAACGACCATGTACTATGGTATTAGCAATAGAGGATTAAAAAAAAATCTTAACCATACATGGGGTTTGTAATAGAAGTTATGTTTTACATAACAATCGTTAATAGGAAATTAGGTAATGGTACGTGCCACCACTATGTTTAGAACATGAGGGGAAGGTAAGTTAAAGATAAAAATAATGAAACTTGAATTAATCAGAAGGAGTTGCAGCTCACAGGTGTGTACATCACCTGGAGACTGCACTTATACAAGGAGGAGACTCTCTCTCTCGTTCACTCAATGCAATACAATGAATGAATATTACATATTAAATACATGACTAAAAAGTAGGTAGTTGAAACCATCCTCCTAAATTCTAGGAACAACTCCTAAAGTAAGAAGGTAACGTTACAACCACATAACCATTTCTTCATTATTTCTAACTCCCCCCCTTAATGAAGAAAGGGTTATTGTGCACACCTAACAACCCTCTAATTAACTCAAACTTTATTCTCCCTAGAGGCTTAGTAAAAATGTCAGCTAAATTATCACAGGTATTACAATAATCCACACAAATTTCCTTAGACTGTATCTTTTCCCGTACAAAGTGAAACTGAGTGTCAATATGTTTTGTATTCTTATGGAAAACTAGATTGTATGCAAGCTTTATTGTGCTTTGATTGTCTGTTTTGATGCTGGTTGCTACTTTTTGTCCTTCGCCTGCATCAATAAGCAATCTCCTCAACCAAATAGCTTCGCATGTAGCTGCACACAACGCCTGGTACTCTGCTTCACATGACGATAATGCTATAGTGCTTTGCTTTCTGCTGCACCATGAAATAACCCCGGATCCGATGCTAAATGCATAACCTGTGATGGATCTACGATCGTCCAGGTTACCTGCCCAATCAGAATCTGAATAACCTGCTAAAGTAACATCAGAACTGTCAGTGTATAAAATACCATAATTACAAGTAGCACTAATGTATCTTAACACACATTTCGCTGCATTCCAGTGACTGTCAAGTGGTCTGGACATAAACTGGCTCAGCACACTAACAGAGTATGCCAGATCAGGCCTAGTTGTCGTAAGATATATCAGACTTCCCACTAGCTGTCTATACAAAGTGGCATCCACCTGTTTTGTGCCATCATCATTGCTTAGCTTGAGATTCTGCTGCAATGGTGTTGCTGCTGTTTTACACTGTTCCATTCTGAATCTTTCCAACAGGTTTCTGGCATACTTTCCTTGAGTTAGAAAAGTTTGACCAGAATCTTTCCACACTTCCAGTCCTAGGCAATAATGAAGATCGCCAAGGTCTTTCATTTCAAATTCCTGTGACATTTGCTGCTTGATTTCTTTGATTAAACTATCTGCATTCCCTGTTATTATCATGTCATCCACATACAAAGAAATCAAAATGATCTGCCTCTGTTTATTTATTTTGGTATACAGGTTTGGATCGTTGAGGCTCCTATGAAAACCATGCTCAATGAAGAATGAATCAATTTTGGCATACCATGACCTTGGTGCTTGTTTCAATCCATAGAGTGCCTTATGCAGTTTACACACTAAATGCTCTTGCCCCTTTTTCACAAATCTAGGAGGCTGTACTAAATATATTTCTTCTTTTAATTCCCCATTCAAAAATGCAGATTTAACATCTAACTGGTGTAGCTTCCATTTATGTTTTGTTGCTAAACAGATTAGCATTCTAATTGTATTAAGTTTGGCTACAGGGGCAAAGGTGTCATCGAAATCAATTCCTTCCTGTTGTGAATAACCCTTTGCTACCAGTCTTGCTTTAAATTTTTCTACAGTACCATCTGCATTTATCTTTGGTTTATACAGCCACTTACAACCTATAGGGGTTTTCCCTTCTGGCAGCTCAACTAAGTCCCAAGTATGGTTTCTATAAATAGATTCCATTTCTTCATGCATTGCAGCCCTCCAATCATCTGATCTACTTGCTTCTTCATAATTTAAGGGTTCTACAATGTTCAAAATCTTAGACATTAAAGCATAGCCTCTAAGTTTTGCAGGTAGTCTAGTCTTTCTACCTGATCTTCTAGGTAAAGAACTCACCTCATCTCTTTTTGTTTCAGTATTGTCCAGGCCTGTATTATCACTTATTATGCCATCTGCTGCTACTTCTTCCTGCTCTTGCTCCTGCACTTGCACCTATTCTTCTTCATCTTCACTATTTAGTTCTATCAAAAATGGAATATGGCTTTCATCATCAGAGTCTTTCTTTCCATTTTCTGTCTGTTCATGAAAAATAACATCTCTGCTTGCAAACACTTTATGAGTCATAGGATTATATAATTTGTATACTTTATACTCCGTGCCATATCCTACAAATATGCATTTCAAGGCTTTGGGATCTAGCTTTTTCCTATCTGGTTTAGGTACATGAGCAAAAGCTTTAGATCCAAATATTCTCAGATGATCAACTACTGGTTTGAGTCCAAACAGTGCTTCAAAGGCGGTTTTGAAGCCTAAACATTTGGTGGGACTCCTATTCTTTAAATAGACAGCAGTATTAATGGCTTCTGCCCAAAGACCATTAGAAATACCCTTACCTTGAAGCATGCTTCTGGCGCACTCCACCAGGGTCCGGTTCTTGCGCTCTGCTACTCCATTCTGCTGTGGAGTATGTGGTACTGTAAACTGTTGTATAATCCCATGCTGCTTGCAGAAGTTCATGAACTCATTTAACCTGTATTCCCCCCATTGATCTGAGCGGAGAATTTTTATTTTCTTTGCTGTTTGGTTCTCTATCATCACTTTAAATTCTTTAAAATATTGGAAAGCTTGACTCTTTTTGCTTAAAAAATACACCCAAGAGAACCTAGTGCAATCATCTACAAACAGTAGAAAATAGTATGCACCTCCTAATGACCTAGTCTGCATAGGTCCACAAATATCTGTATGCACTAGCTCTAGGATGTCTCTTTGTTTTCTGTTGTCATGCATAGGGAATTCATCTCTATGCATCTTCCCTAGTGCACAACCATCACATTGCAATTTGACATTATGTAAAGCAGGAAGTCCATCGACCATACCTTTATTTTTAAGCAGGATGAGATCTTGTAGATTGATATGTCCAAATCTCTGGTGCCAAAGATTCTCAGCTGTTGATGTTGCTGCAACCATTGCCTGTTGTGATATGCTCCTTGCATCCAGTCTATACAAATTCCCCACGCGTACTCTTATTGCAACTATCTCCAATTTGCTGTCCTGAATGACACATCCATTCTTGAAGAATTGTACCTGCATGTCTTGGTCTGTTATCATAGAGACAGAGATCAAATTCTTTTTGATTCCTGGAACATATAAAACATTTTTAAGATGCTTGATATCGCCACTTGGTAATTTCACAGGGATATCTCCACAACCTTTGATCTCATACCCACTGTCATCACCCAAATAAATTTTGGATCCACATGCAGATTCTTCAAGAAACTCAAATATTCTTTCTTACCAGTCATGTGCGAGGATGCGCCTGAATCGACATACCATGTATTGTCTTCATCTCCTCTTGCTGCTGAAAGTGCACAGTCGACTGTAAATAGCCTAAGATCATAGCTGTGATCTTCATCTTCTTAAGCAAAACAACCTTGATGTCTCTTCTGTTTGCCTCTCCTTTCATCGGCTTGCTTCTTGTAACACTCACTGATCTGGTGACCAGGCTTTCCACAATAAAAACATCTCTTAACATAACTATCAGTCATACCTCTGGATGATTTCCCTTGAAAGGAGTTGGCCCCTTTATGCTGTTGTTGCGGTTGCTGATGCTGTTGTTGGTGCTGGCGCTGCCTTCCTCTGTGCTGTCTTCTCTTCGCCATCAAAGCAAGATCATTGCCCTGAGTCTTTAGATTCTGTCGTTGCTCCTCCTCCTGGAGCAGAATCGCTATCAGTTCATCAAACAAGGGGGCTTTCTCCCTTGCTGACAATGCTGAGATGAATGTCTGATATTCATCTGTCATTCTGTTCAGTGTAAGAGTAACCAGATCTGAATCTGATACCTTCTCTCTAATGGCTCCCAATTGGTCTTTCAAATCCTTAACTCTGCCCATGAATCCACCAACTGATTCATTCTCGCCCATCTTTAACGCAAACAATTTCCCTTTGAGTGCTAGAACACGATTTGAGTTCTGTGTCTCGTACAAACCCTTGATCGTATCCCAGATATCCGCGGCCGACTTACAGTCTCGAATATGAGGGATAATATTGTCTTTGACAGACATCTTCAGTATTACTTTTGCCTTTTTTTCTCTCTTATCCCAGTCCTGTTCTTGGGTTGCATTTCCGGCTCTCTGTTCATTTCCCAAGACGATCGACCATGCGTTCGCACTCTCCCGCAAGGTTTGCATTTTGAACTTCCAGTTGGAGAAATTTGTTCCATTGAGCTTGCCAGACTCGTGGAGGTATGATTCCAAACTGTTGTTCATTTTCGCCCAACTGAATACTTAAATCTGCCACCACCAGGCAAGTTCGATCTGCTACCACCGAACAGATCAAGAACTTCACTGCGCTGCCAATGGGCAAGTCTGATCTGCTACCACCGAACCGATCAAGGACTTCACTGTGCCACCACCGGGCAGATCCGATCTGCTACCACCGAGCTGATCAAGGATCTCACTTCGCCACCACCGGGCAGATCCGATCTGCTACCACCGAGCGATCAAGGATCTCACTTCACCACCACCGGGCAGATCCGATCTACTGCCACCGAGCTGATCAAGGATCTCACTTCGCCACCACCGGGCCTCTGCTGATCTGCAAAAACAAATTGTAGATTTTCAGAGAGAAAGGGCTGGCGCTCCAATCGACGCCGAATCCGCGCTAATCTCGGAAAACTAAAATTCGCGGAGTGCAGGAAAATTGGCGCGCTTATCGACCACGGATCCACGCTAATTTGTTCATGATTTCCTCTGGCGTGATTTATAGCTCAAAATCCGTGCCAATGGCGTGACTGTTCCAGAGAAAACTGCGCCAATCACTACAACTTCTGTAAAAAAAAAATCCGCTCCGAATTTTCGCTCCACCCTTCCTACGGCTCAGAGATGATCAGTCATCTGACGCCTTTTTCGCTTCAGGTGTTACTGCAGGTCCACCTGATCACACAACTATCTCTACATGTACAGATGTGCAACTAATGATACATCCCAAAAAAAAGATTAAGGCTACCTCTACCCTAAGCTCTGATACCAAGATAAAAATAATGAAACTTGAATTAATCAGAAGGAGTTGCAGCTCACAGGTGTGTACATCACCTGGAGACTGCACTCATACAAGGAGGAGACTCTCTCTCTCTCGTTCACTCAATGCAATACAATGAATGAATATTACATATTAAATACATGACTAAAAAGTAGGTAGCTGAAACCATCCTCCTAAATTCTAGGAACAACTCCTAAAGTAAGAAGGTAACGTTACAACCACATAACCATTTCTTCATTATTTCTAACTGTTAAATATATATATAAGGAATGGGAAAAATGAATACATCATTTATCAAGTAAATTTAAGAAATTTAATTGATGGTCAATTAGAATACTAAAGGATTGAAGTTGGAGATTACGTACCCATTTTGAATTAACTGGTATTTTACCATTAGGAAATTAAAATTTTTGAGATTAAAGTCTTTGAGAGTGGAAAGAATAATTACTTAATGAATGAAGAAGTGGTTCATTATTACTATAGTTATTGTTATTTTTAAACCAAAAAACAAAAACTGCATAGTAATGAGGGTCTTTACACATGGAATGAAAAGATGAAAGGAGGTTATCAGTGCTAAGAGTGTAGAGAAAACCACCTAAGGAGAAATTTCTTCAAGTTGCAGAATTTTGGTTCAAAGTTTCACAACGTACATGAGGAATCAACCGTGAATGATATGGCCCAAAACATTCTCAAAATATACAAAAACATTGGATAATAGACAAGTAGACCAACAACGAACGATAATTCAAATGGAAGGTATGGTAAAAAAAACTCTCAAGTCTTAGTTTTAATTCACATGGGCTCCAATTTCGATTATATTAGTACTAAGATCGTGGAAAATGTGATTTTTCAAAGAAAATGCATGAGTAATCATGGCTTATTCAATTGGCCACTAGAACCAAGAGAAGAATAATAGAGAGGAATGAGTCCTACCCTATACGACTCGGGAACAACACTACAATAGTAAAATTGAATCTGCTTCCTTTGGGATCATATGATGTCTTGATAGGTATGGGTTAGCTGGAAGCCCACATGACAAAGGTGGATTGTTACGACAAGGTGTTGGAGTTTATTAGTGGTGAGGGTGACCTAATCACATTGGAGGATATAAAAGTGCCAATAACACTCAAAATGATCTCAATGGTGTAGGTGAAGCAATGTATTAGGAAGGGTTATGCCCTTTACACAATTTAAATTATAGATGAAAAATAAACCAATGCAGATTTGTTTGCAAATTATTCGAATCTGAGTCAATAAAATGTTGTATTTCTAGAATAATTTCCAGGACTGCTTCCTGGATTAGACATTGACTTCACAATCAAACTGATTTGGGAACAATGCCACCAATGAAAGCCCCATTTCGAATGAGCATGCCTGAGCTCACTGAACTAAAATTACAACTGAAATAATTGATGGAAAAAGGGTATATTCAACCCAACATATCACCATGGCGAGCCCCTGTACTATTTTTTAAGAAGAATGATGGAACAATGCATCTTTGTAACAACTATAGGCAATTAAGTAAGGCCACTATAAAGAATAAGTCCCCACTACCGAAGATTGATGATCTATTTGATCAATTGAGAGGGGTTGCAGTATTTTCTAAGATCGATTTAAGGTCAGGTTACCACTAGGTCAAAATCAAGGAGGAATACAATCACTAAACCACATTAAAATTGAGGTATGACCACTATGAATCCACAATGGTCCCATTTGGACTCACAATTTCTCTAGCAACTTTTAATTAGTTAGGATCATTAATTTCCAGTTGTTGCATTTCAAGGGAAATTTTCACATGGTATTAGGGCGTATTTGACATATTGGAGGCTCAGAGGTGAAAAGGAAAAATTCACAGCTCAGAAGGAGCTGCAGGCTAAATGATTCAAATGACCACGTGGGTTAGCTCAAAATAGTAGTGAGAGTTGCACGAGGTATTTGTAGAAATTTCTTGTAGATTTAAAGTGCAAATTGTAACATGCTAAAAAAATTGACTTGAATCTACTCTACTCATCAACGGAAACAATAAACAATCGATGAAATCACGAAGCATAAAAGATGAATAATTCAATCACACACAACACAATAATTTTCAGAGAAAATCCACTACTAAAAACCCCTACTATCTGTATATTGCATTACTTAGAAAATATGAGAATATTACAATTCTTTGCCCAATCCTAAGCAACCTCTAAACTCTCAATCTATCTCACTTATTCAAAAACAAGCTCCATACAATACTTAGCCAAATCTGTTGTCTTCCAAGCTCCTATTTCATTGTGTAGATTCCTAGGGAATTAGTTCGTAATTAATTGGGAAATTCCTCATCCATGACTGCACAATCCATCATGCGCCTTTCTCTGATTTTATGCACCATCAGTTTAGTTTAGATGATTTTAGAACTAATAGTACATTGTCCCTGCACTCCAATATCAACTGGGTCTTTCTCTGATATGGCATGCATGAGTTAACTATGAGTGAATATTTAGTTTACTAGTTGAGCAGTGTTGGTTACACCCCACTACTGTATGTTACACCCCACTACTATCTCTCCCACTAATTCCTCCATCAATTGGAACTAGTTTAACTCAATTTAACTTAGTTAAACTAAATTAAATAATTACAACTCAAAAGAACTGAACATGGGCACCTAAAATTTAGGAACCACTCTACATGAGTCTAGATAGACACCCAACTCAAATTAACTGAGTCAAGTTAGTTAAATTAAACTAGTTAACCATTACAAGTTTCTAAGAGAACTACAATTACAATTTAATTATAATTTATTTAAAGGATAAATTAAATTAGGATTTTTCTAGATGTTATTTATAAAATTTCTTGTTTCTAGTTTCAACACTCCCTCTCAAAAAGAAAGGAATTAAAATCTATCTCAATCTAGTACCTTTGAAATGTTCTACATGCAACTCTTGTCGCTGTTGTTGTTACTACTAAATCATCAACAACCAAAAATAATCTAAACAAAGTAAATTGAATCAATTGTGTCTACATCTATCTACAGAGAAAATTGTGTTGCTACTGACTCTGCTACTAAGCCTCCTACTCGGTTGTCAACACTTATTTGAATTCCTCAATATCTGAATGACACTAATCCTCCTACTACTGAATACTATACCCCCCCATAACAAGGTAATGATTCATGAGACAAAAAACACCTCAATGGATCCTACCCAATTTCTGAAACTCTTGGACTAAGGTTTCATATCACTCCACCTCACACCTGGAGGTATGGCTGCATGTTCTCCCTCTTCCAACTTGGCTTGAAATTTCCCCCTACTGGAGGTATCTACTTGAGTGAATTGTTCCCCCCTCTCTCTTCTTTGCTTCTCCAATTGTAGTTGCTCCACAACTTTCTAAGGCTACTTCTGAGGTTGCCTGTTGAGAGGTAATTCATGCTCCCTCTCAACCACCAAGTCACTAACCTTTACCTTGCTCCTTGAGGATTTGCATGCATCTTGAACCTCAAGTGTTTACATGTTCTTAACTTGAACATCAATTTGTTTCACCTTTCCTGTGGTGATGTGTCTAAGGAAAACCTTTCCTTTTCTAAATATCACATCGTAGCCACAATCTTCCATTACCGTGACATAAACAAGATTATTATTTAGTGCTAGAACATACATCACATTTGTGAGTCTAAGAGGGAAGCCATAATACCTATGAAAAGTAATAGTACCGATGTAAGTTGCGATATACCTCCCATCATCTCCAAACTCTATGTTCTACTTGAGGTCTTTCTCCTCTAAGTCACTAAAGAGATCTTTATTCCCCATCATATGGAATGAGGCACCATTGTCGAGATACCACATGCTTCCCATTACAGTTCTTTCCATTCATGCAATGACAGTGAAATCAAGTTTGAATTGTGAAGCTAGAGCTTCACGTGTTGCTGCTACTTGAGGCTCCTTCTTGCTTGGTTTCTTCTGTGTATATTTCGTGGCATAGTGCTTGAACTTGTGACAATGAAAACAAATGATGTTCGACAAGTCCTTCTTATTGTCGCCCTCCTCGGCTTGGGACATCTTTCCCTTGGCTTTCTTTTCTTTGTTGACTAATGAAAAATCATCTTCCACTTCTTTGGATGAAGTCCCATCTTTGGTGTTCCACTGAATCTCCTCTTGCACCAAGACAGACCACAAATTCTCCCACTCTGATAGCTTCTTCCTCCCATTAATTGAGTCCTAGTAGGTTTTCCAGCTATTGGGAAGTCCTAGAAGCGCTAGGGTCATGATGTTGTCTTCAGTAACTATAACACTGAAAATTCCAAGCTCATCCCGACATTGGGTGAACTTCGTCAACTACTTTGGTATTGTGTTTCCCTTCTCTCTCTTGATCTTTCTGAGATTGTCCTCCATTGTTAGCTTCCTATGGTCATTGCTATTTTGAAATAGGTTCGTCAAGACATTCCACATTACAAATGGATTTTACTTACCATCAAGGTTCAAGACAATATGATCTCAAACTCCTTCTAGGATAATCCTTCTCACCTTTGTTGCACACTTTCTCCACTCTTGTAGTTCTTAAGCATCATTTGGCTTAGGGATATCTTTGTCTATGAATTCCTTAATCCCATTGTCTTCCAACACTGCCTCCATCTCGTCCTTCCAAGAAATATAGTTTGAACTAGCCTCAAGGGAATATTTGAGTCTCAATCCATAGAACGACATCTTGTTGGCTCTGAAGTATGATATTGCAAATTCGATTTCTCCTACAAATGAAAAACTCATATTCTCCCATTTTATAGTGATTTCAGCTATGATACCATTTAGAAATTCCTTGCAGATTCAAATTATAGATTGTAATATGTTAAAAAAATTGATTTGAATATACTCTACTCATCAATGAAAACAATAAATGATTGATGAAATCACGAAGCCTAAAAGAGAAAGAATTCAATCACACATAACACAATAATTTTATGGGGAAAGCCACAACAAAAAATCCCTGCTATATGTATGTTGCATTACTCAGAAAATATGAGAATATTACAATGTTTTTCTCAACCCTAAGCAACCTCTACTCTATGTCAATCTATCTCATTTCTTCACAAACAAGCTCCAACCAATACTTAGTTTATTTGCTGCCTGCCAAGATCCTATTTCCTTGAGCAGTTTCCTAGGGGATTAGCCCATATTTAATTGGTAAATTCCTCATCCATAACTATGCAATCTGTCATAGGCCATCCTCTAATTGCATGCATCATCGGTTTAATTTAGATGATTTTACAACTGATAGTACACTGTCCCTGAAATCCAATCTCAACTAGGCCTTTCTCTGATATGAAATGCATGAGTTAATTATGAGTGAATCTTCAGTTTACTATTTAAGCAATGTTGGTTGCACTCCACTATTGCAAGTTACACCCAACTATGGTAGGTTACACCCCACTATTGGATCTCCCACTAATTCCTCCATTAGTTGGAACTAGTTTAACTGAATTCAGCTCAGTTAAACTAAATTAAATAATTACAACTCAAAAGAACTCAACCTCGGCCCTAAAATTTAGGAACCACTCTACATGACTCTAGATATAATCCCAACTCAAATTAACTGATTCAACTAAGTCAAATTAACTTAGTTAACTATTTCAAGTTGCTATGAGAATTAGAATTACAATTTAATTCCTGGTTTAATTCAAGGAAAAATTAAATTAGGATTTTTGTAGATGTTACTTTTAACATATCTTGTTCCTATTTTCAACAATATTTCTTGTACAACAACAGGGATTTCACAAGTTCAGACTGAAAAAATTTGTGACTACAAAAAAAGTGCGAGTATAGCGTAGGAAATAGTAGCAAAAACACATATTTTCATAGAGAAGATTTGTTTCTAGGCACAAAGGGTCTGCAATAGTTTGCTAGAGTAGATTCAGTGTCAGGTGGAAATGAAAGTGCACACATGGAGGGGTTTTCTCTTAGGGAGTTTATGGATTTAGAAATCCAATATTTCCAGGTGCAGTTGGAAGGAGCAACAAGAAAAAATGTGCATGCTAGGAGGGAGTCCGAGTAGTAGAGCTAGCATCTGAGTAAGAAAGGGAGTAGATTCCTATTTACATTCTCCAATATTTGAGTTTCACAGATTTTGGAGCTTTCTGAAAATGGTCGTACGGTATTTCTAGTGGAGGTTGTGTGAGTTTTCAAAATGCAGATCTGGACAACATATCAACTTCTAATTGCCGAAGATAGTTGACAATTGAAGTATAAGTTGTCTAATGTAAGCTGCAAAGTAAAGAAGGGTCCCAGCTAAGGACAAGGCCTAATAGGAGATAGTGGGGCACCATATCCTCGAGAAGGAGGAGTATGAGAATCCATTGCGCCATATTGGGAAGGATCTAGTGCAGATATAGCAAGGAGATCAGTTAGATCAGTTCTAGTTGTTGTAGCAGGATCATCACCCTTGCTATAGGGACCCAAAATATCATAGTAACAATATTCAGTGCTAGTAGGAACAATTAATCAATCAGATGATAACTATAAATCTAGTTGTAGTTAGTACATGTGAGACATTTTCATAGCTAGATCTAGTGACATAGGTAGTGTGAATTTCCTAGTTGTAGTATGTAGGTGTAGTTCCAGCCAAGAGATTCTCAGTGTAGAGCTATGTAGTCTAGTTTCTAGTGCAAGAGGACAATGCGAGTTACCAACAGGGAGCAGAGAGATTTCACATAGGGAGATCAAGACTCAGAGGAAGTATAGTTTCAAAGGGATCATCCCTATGGAAGCTAGTGCTTCAAGATATCGGGATCTTAGACTCATTATTCCCGTAGTTGTGGTAGTAGTGCAGAGGTAACATCAAATCAATAGAAACAACAATATGAGTAGATCATATTTCAAAGTTGTAGAGATTCAAGCAGGGTCCATTAAGGTATCTACCTCATGGACCATTACCTTGCTGTTGGTGCCCATAGTATTTAGTAACAAGATAGATAAATTTTCATTGGTGTAGTGAGATTCAGAGTGATAGTTTTAGACTAGTTGCAGTTAGGTGTTGAGGAGTGCAAAGTAGTGTTGAAAATAAAGTAGGATGCTTAATAGAAGAATCAACAACAATGTTGATTCCTAAGTGGACAGTGTAGAGGCTAATAGTAGTTAGATGCTCAAGAGATAAATGTAGCCTAGAGACATAGTCGATCCAGTATTTTGGATGCTTCTCAATTGCAATAGTTACAGTAGCAACAACAACAATTTAGAAGGAGTTGCAGAGAAGATGTAGAGTTCACAATAGTATATCAGTTTCAACAACAAAACAAATACAACATCAGACTTGTACAGTGGTTGATGGGAAGTGGCAGGAAGTCAAAGTATCTAGACATCAATAACGGCTATGGAGAATGATGTAGAGACAAGGTGTTGGACCAATTCAACACTAGAACACCTTGCTCGCTAAGATGGAGTGTTAGTTTTTGTAATTGACCATAATTAAAAATTTCCTAAGTATAACTTAGGAAAAGTGGTTAATTAGTAAGAATTAGTTGAGAAAAGTGTGAATTATATAGAAGCTCACATGGATCAACCTGGAGATAATATAAACCATCAAATAAGTTTTGATCATGGCCATTAGATTCCTAACTAGAGAT
Source organism: Pinus taeda (assembly GCA_000404065.3). NCBI lineage: Eukaryota > Viridiplantae > Streptophyta > Pinopsida > Pinales > Pinaceae > Pinus > Pinus taeda. The sequence goes on along the minus strand of APFE030592337.1, from coordinate 25,341 downwards.
TAGAAGAAGAGTTCAATGACTAGATGGAGAACACACTCAGTGTGTGAGTTCCCTGGTAGATTAAGCTACCTAGTTGCAAAGATACTCAGTGATCAAGTGATCAAGTATTAAGTGTCAGTGAGGTAGAGATAATGACCTAGAGGAATATTTCTAGTTTTGGAGAGGCATAAGCAAGTGACAAAAGTATTCCACGATGAAACTAGCCCATAACAATCATGAGGGTCACGCGTAATTTTCTAATAGGCCTCAGTTAGGGCCGCACAGGTTTTTTAGGTACAACCATGAGTATCACATAGGTTTTCCCAACATAGCCATGCAGATCATCAGAAGTAGAAATGAACTGTGCATAGGTTGGATGACCAATTTTTAGAGGGAGGCAGAGGTCGAGGGTTGCTTGTAGAGAGAGAGAATTTTCTCTCTAAGCAATTTTTTGTCACATTCTTACTGATTAGATAGCCAACTAGGTTTCCAAATATTATGCTCAAAATTCACTACTGCATAATAAAACAAACCCTCAGTTGTTGTATCGGTTTTCCCACATAATTGTGTCATTTTATGTGTGTGTATTTCTTCCTGTTTTTTCTTTTGCAATATTTATTTTTGGTAAGAATTTATAGTGTGATTAATTCAGTATTAATCAGAAAATTAATAAAATTTTAATCAATTAGGAGAATTAATTTCCAATTGTTGCATTTCAAGGAAATTTTTCACAAGGTTCACTTGGCAGCCATAAGCACCTGCTCAATTGGCCTCAAAGAGAGAATTAAATAAGGGATACAAAATAACAAGAACTATCAATATGTGAATAATTGTTGATAACAATAACCAAATGGATTGGTCAGTAGAAATTATCAACTGAATGATGAGGCGATCTTAATATTCAAGAACAAGAAGTATGTGCCTAATGCCAAGGAATTAAGGAAGCTGATGATGGATGAATTCCATAAAAGACATTACTTAGGTCATCCTGGATATCAAAAGATGATGACAACCATGAACATGACATATTTGTGGTCAAGAATGAAGAAGAATATTGCATAGTACCTTGTCAAATGCTTGGAATACCAACGAGTGAAGGTGGAGTGTAGGTACCTAGCTAGATTGTTGCAAACAATTCCAATTTAGGAATGCAAATGGGAGTTTATATCGAAGGTCTTCATTACATGATTTCCTAGGAAAGCTATGTAGCATGATGTTATCATGGTGGTAGTAGATAAGTTGAGCAAGGTGGATCACGTTATAATTGTCAAGACTACCTATAAAGCAATAGAGATAGCCCATATCTTGATAACAAAGATAATTAGCTACATGGAGAACCCAGTAAGATAATATCAAACAAAGATTCCAAGATCACTTCAAAATTTTGGAAAAAATTGTTTGATGGTTCTGGAACTCAATTAGCCTTCAACACTGCTTTCCATCCTCAAACAGATTGTCAAACAAAAAGGGTAAATAGAATATTGGAGGAAATGTTGAGGATGTATGTGATGCATCAGCCAAGAAAGTTGGAGGAATACCTTGTAGGTCTTAACCCCATACAAAACTTACCTGCATACAGATTCTAAAACACAGGAAATAAACAATGCAAGGGTATAACACAGAAAACACATATA
>APFE030592336.1:12507-24612 GCA_000404065.3 Pinus taeda | reverse complement strand
TTCCATAAGCATCAACAAAAGAGTCATACAAGTCGACTCAATATGTTGATTTTATTTAACCTATCTTTTTTATAAGTTTAACATAATAAAATATATAATATTTCTAAAATCTTAAAGTAATCGTAACCTAAAGCTAGCTTTAAATAAATAAAACCTAAACAATTTCAATTGGAAGACATGAAGCACTCTATGTATCTTTGATGGAGGTAGTTGAAACATTAATATTTTGAAACTTTTTAGATAGTATTGCCATGGAAATATCATTTTCCCTCGAGGTGAATGTACTTGACACATTTGAAATCTTGCATTTTAAGTATGTAGTATAAAAAAATAAATAAAATAAAAATAAAAATGTTGTACGACATCAAAATAAAAATAAAAATTGAAACATTATATTTAGTTGCCAAAGTATTTAATTTTTTTTGAAATATAAAGTGAGATAAAGTGAGAGATAAGGGTGAGAGAGAGAGGGGGACGCAAATCTAAAGAGAGAGAGAGAGAGAGGAGGAGAGAGTCTCTAAGAAAGAGAGGGAGCTCGAGAGATGGTGATCCAGGTGGACGTTGGTGGCCACCCACCTATCCCATTTGGACCCCCACAACTGTCTCTTTCAGTTTTTTAGCTTCTGTAATTGTAACACAATTTACTATTTTTAGCAGTTTTTTCGGGTCTTGAACTTTTGGAACCGTTTTGAGGCCCTAAATGACATTTTTTTTGGTAAATCTGGGGGCAACCTGGGTCCATGGACCCACGTTTCCCTTCCCAAAGTGGTAGTTCTTGGATAGAGCTTTCTAACGAGCTATCATATGAGTCAAACGAAGATCGTATGCCAAAGTTATGACCCCGGGAAATTGATGTACCAATTTACCCAAAACGGGGCCCACAATTTGGCGTTTCATCTTCTAGGGTTAGGTTTTGGAATTCGAAGGGTTTTCCATTGTTTCTCAACAATAAATAGGCCTTCGAGCCTCATTGTAACACAGTTCGGAATAGTTTAGAGGCATGTAGCCACACATCTCTTCTCAGATATAAGCTACCATCGCCCTAGCTGGTTTATTTCCACTTCTCGTTGTAAGCATATTTCAGTATTTTCCATTAATGAAATGAAGCATTATTTCCGCTGCATCTTTGTGTATATGGTTATCTCTATATTTTATTGTGTTCCTATTTAAATCTGGATCAGTCTCCTACTTCATCTACCAAGTCAGTCCTAGGGGAGAAAAATCTTGAATCTCCAACACCAAGAGTAGTGTTTTCCACCTCCACATGGGAGCACATTTTAGTTGAAGAATTAGGAATATCGGGTGAGGAAGAAAAAGTAGAACCTCTCTCCCATATCCCATTAATAGAAGAGCCAGAGGAGGAGAAAGTAACCTTGCAGGTTGAACCCTATATTGACCCTGATGAAACTATAATGGCGGAAGAAGATCTGGATGGAGAATTCACACTGTTTGGAGGAGGGGGTAGAGGAGGAGGTAGAGGAAATAATGGAGGAGGCAGAGGAAATAGGGAAATAGATAATTCTTTTGAATTCCCTATAGTGGATGAAGAAACAAATGCCACAATGAAAAACATCTCACCTTTTGTCCCCCCAAACATCCATGGGTTAAAAAGTGTGGATCCTAAAACATTCTTATTTGAGTTTGAAGCCTTGTGTAGAACCTATGACTATCTAGAAGACTCCCAAAAATTTATGTTGTTCCCTTCAACACTGAAAGGAGCTGCTTTGACATGGTTCGTGGGGTTAGTCACTCAGTCCATTCGAACATGGAATGACATCAAATAAACATTTTTGGATAGGTATTTGGATTATTGCATGCCTACCAATCACAAACATGAAGTGTTCAAAATGATGCAAAGAGAGGGTGAAAACTTAGAGGATTTGATTAAGAGATTCAACTATAATTTGAAAAGAGCAAACATCGATAGTTTAGATGAAGATGCCTTGAAAGCTCTTTTATTAAAATCCATTAGAGATGAGTGGATAGAAACCTTAACATGATGGGGAAGGGAGATATCTCTCAACTCCCATTAAATGATATAAGAGAATTATGCGTTCATCTCTCAAGAGGGAAATCCAAAACAGGGAAAGGTCCAAGAGATCATTATGTTGTTAGAGTAAATAACTCTGCAACTAGATCAGTGAGTAGGGTAATATGCTTGATGAATTCAAAACATATATCCTAGGAAGTCTTAGTGAGAAAATAGACACCCTTAAGTTGCAAAACAAGAAGAAAAGCGAGGCTGATTCTTTAGCTATTTTCTGTCCAAAATGCAGAAAAAAAACATGCTCTAAGAGAATGTTCTTTGGATGCAAAAATTATAGATACTTGTATGATTTTCTCAGAGAATCATGAAACCAAGGGTTGTCCTTCGTTTCCAGGTCTTAAGGATTTTTTTCAAGAAGAAACAGTTCCAAATTCAACAGAGCCTCTTTGCTTTCTCTTTAGAAAACCTTGGCAAGGTCCACAAAATCAGGGATTTAACAATCAAATGTATCTTCAACCCCCACCAAATTGGAATTCTTGGCAACAACCTTGGCCTCGACCTCAATCTCAATCTCAACCTTGGCCTCAACCTCAATCTCAATCTCAACCGTGGGCACGAGTACAAAATCCTTATGGGAGATTTTCTCAATATTATCAATATCCTCCATCATATCAGAATTATCCTCCCCCACACATTCCACAACAAAATTAGGAGCCACAATTCAAAACCAGAACCCTCAACTTTCATTACCATTTCCACACAAATCTCCACAACAATACCAAAATCCCCAACTTTTACTGCCATTTCAGCAGAGACCAAATCAGCTAACTGCCCAACCATTACCAAACCCCAACAATAAAAATCCTCAGAATGTTTACATGGTAGAAGGACAACAATTTCCAGCCTATATGATTATTCCTCTAGATCTTAATGATGTTCAACTAAGATCCAGTAGGATATTAGAAAAGGAAAGACCTTTTGTAGTTATTCAAGAACAAGATAATTCTGAGGAAGATTCTCTAAAGGTCAATAAAAGTTATGAGGGAACATCTCTCCAAAACCCAAACATTGAAAAAGAAAAACAAAAAGAACTAGTGAACACAACTCCTATCATTGAGCAACCAAAATCTACTTCTACACCTCCTTTTCCTAAAAGATTACAAATTTATAGAGTAGAAAAGAAGATTATGCTACCCAATTATTATTTTCTAGATGAATTGAAGAATGTCTGTATCAAAATCCCTTTGCTACAAGCCATTAAAGAAATTCCAATTCTAGCCAAAACAATAAAGGAGTTGAGCATAAAGAAACCAGGAAGAAAAACAAAGGAAACAAAAAGAATTCACCTAGTAGGAAAAATAGCAGACATAATGATGGGAAAAATTGCCATACAAAAATATGTGTATCTAGGAAGTCTAATTGTGAAAACACATATTAATGGAGTTTAAATTCCAAATACATTGATTGACTTAGGGGCATCAATAAACATCATGAGCAAACAAACTATGGAGCAACTCAAGCTTCCTAATCTTCTTTACACACCTACCTTACTGCAACTAGCAGATAGATCAGTAATTAAAAACCAGATGGAGTGTTAGAAGATATTTCAGTATCCTTATATTCTTGGGAATATCCTATTGATTTCATGATCTTAACTCCCAATAATAATCTAGGAGGACATCCACTCACATTAGGAAGACCTTGGCTCGCCATAACTGATGCTTTTACTAGCTGTAGATCTAGTGACATGTGTATTTCTGATCGTAATTCAACAAAAAAAATTACTCTATATCCTCCAGCAAAAGAAATCACAGAAATAGATGATAAGGAATGGATTGATTATGAAGATGATATTCAATCTCTCTTTACTATTTCAGATATTAGTGAAGATAGTCAAATTTTAAATACATTGGAAAATTTTGAATCATCTTCAGAATATGACCATGAGAAATTTCAAGAAAAATCTAATGTTGAATATTTATCATCTAGGCAGATATCTCTCTATTCTATGGAAGAGTTTGGTAGCTCTACAATTGAAAATTTTCTAGGTAGGACATTGAACATAAACAAAAACTTGGAGAAACTACAAGAAGAAGAGCTAATCAAAACATTACAAAAACATTTTGCTACATTTGCATGGGAATACACTGACATGAAAGGAATTAATCCTAAGACTTGTATCCATCACATCTACATTGAGGAAAATTGTAGACCTATCAGACAATCTGAGAGAAGGATGAATCCAAGTATTAAAGAGATTGTGAAAGAAGAGCTCCAAAAATTACTGAATGTAAACATAATTTACCCAATTTCAGATAGCCAATGGGTTTCTCCTTTGGTAATTGTGCCTAAAAAGAATGGTAAATGGAGGGTGTGCATTGATTATCAAGAACTGAATAAAGCAACCCTTAAATATCATTTTCCTTTGCCTTTTATAGATCAAGTGTTAGATACATTAGCAAGTAAGAAGTATTTCTCATTCTTGGATGGTTTTAGTGGTTATAATCAAATTCAGGTCACACCTGAAGATCAGGATAAAACCACATTTACTTGTCCATGGGGAACTATTGAAGCCCCGAAAATCAGGTCAACAACAAGGCGGATACCCGCCCGGTCCGGACCTTGGTTGGCAGCTCCTTTTCCGTTTGGTATAGCGGGTCCGACTGCGGTTAATGGGACTAGTTTCCCAATTTGTGCATGTGTGTGTAAGATTGATTGATGTTCCTGGGTTTAAAAGATTCTAATTAAGATGATCTACTTCTAATTTTAATCTAATGACATGTAATTGTATTCTAAAAAGGCAACAACATCTAAATCTATACTAACCCAGGGTATGATTCTTCTGTTATGCTATCTAAAATGATTTGAAATAACAATTGGTAATAAAGATCATTCAACTGTTATAAGAAAAAAATTCAATATAGATGAACTACTTCGCATAAAAAGTTAAATGAAACAGTTGTGAAAAACATATCACATAATAAGCTGTTCATATATCAAGCATAAATAAATAGCTATCACCGTACAAAAGTGCCAAATGATAACTTAGGAATTCAAGCGTTAACATATAAACAACTAAGCTTAAATACCACTCTAACACAGGAGATAGAAATAGTTAAGAGATAGAAGTACCATTTATAACTAGTTCTACTCATGAGCTTCAAGTAATAGTGATTTATCTCTTCTCAATCCAACATCAACTAAGAGTACAGAAGTGCAACATCAATAGCAGATATCAGATACAAAAATCAATAAATCCTGTTCCATTCATTCACCAAAACCTCCTCGGAGGTTGCAAAAGTGCATGTTCTCAGGACAAGTTTTTGATAAATTTCTAGACCCTTCTTTAAATGCATGAGAAGGGTTTAAATAGTACTAACTATGTCTAAAAATAACTTATTTACAAAATTAAGGATACGGTTTAAATGACCGTCCTTTTTCTAGGAAAAATAAAATAAAACTATTTCTAAAATTAAATCTAAAGCTAAATATTTCTGTATTTTCTCCTTAATGTCACAAGCATTCAACATTTGCTTGAGAAGAGTCAGTTGGCTAACTTCAACCTTTAAATGTGTGGCAAAAACGGAATCAGTAAGAGCTGGCACTATCTTTTCGGTATTGGGCTTACAGGATAGTGAGAAATTAGAGGCTTTTCATTTGGAGAAGTTTTACCCAGCGATCGTGCATCGGGAACTACCTTTGTTTCTTAATCCGAGCTTCCTTAGTGCGATTTTCGCCTCTTACGTGTTTTCTTGTAGCGGATGTAAAGTTGAAATTTTGTGAAAATAATGATTCCGAGAGATCTTGACCTTGAGCCCTAAATTGCTTGTCTTTGATGTCAGCGTTGTCTAGTACTCCTTTAACCATTTCTGTGCAGGGGAGAATTTTGGGCCTTGCCACTCTCCAGTGCAGGAATGGACAAGCTAACTCTACAACTGATGCTTCAAACGACCTTGATGAGCCTGTAGTAGTCGTAAATCCCATTACTTTAGGATTCTTTTCCTTAAGTAGATTATATATGCCTTCCCAGGTGGGAATACCTGCGTCTCTGTTGCATGCGGTGTCTTTGTGCAAGGGCACCTTTTCTGTGTCTTCAAATATCAGAGCCTTGCCTTTCTTTGCCATCCTTGCATACTACTTTTTATAACCTTTTGTTCTTCTTTCCTGCAGTTTACAAGTGAGGTGAGAGTAATGATAAGAAACAATGACGGGAAAGCTCTAAATGCCGAATACCTGCAAAAGCATATCATCTTATGTGAATTGGCTCTTCAATAAACACAAAATCATATTTCCTTAACAACTGGCAACTACTTCATTAATTAGCATTAAAGCGCATAACCAATTCATTTTATGGAAAAAGCTTTTTCTTAAATAATGAGCCGGAAAAGTTTGCGATGGAGTGATTTTGCGATTTGCTTTACAATATCGCAGATCATTGTATCGCAATATTGCATAATCGCAATATCACAAGGTCTTTCTGTTACCCTTATGGCAAGGTCGCATTAGCGCTTTATCGCAATATCACATGGTCATAATATTGCATAATCGCAACATCATAGAATCATAATATATGCATGTTTTGTGTTAAGCAGTTTCTTGCGAGGCACGATTTTGCGATACGCGCTATCGCATATCGGCATTTTCTGCGGTTTTTTATTATAAGTGAGCTTCTAATACCTACGATACAATATATGTTTATCCTTATGTAATTTCACATCGCATTCTTGTGATTTTAGAGTTTAGCTTGTAAGTAGGCATGCTGTTATCTTTTCTACGATGCGATATCCTTTAAGGAGTGATTTTGTCTTCCCTCATCACAAAACTTAAGTTTTTTAGATTTCGCAAAGATATTTTCTTAAGTTTACGATGCTAAGTTTTATTGAAAAGGAAATACAATCAGTAATTGATTTTTTTGAATTTTTAGCTAAGGGTCCCCACTTATTTAGTATTAGTCATAACACTAAATAAAAAGGGGGGTTGTTGGTGGCCACAACAGGAACATATGCCTACCGAGTACTTCCTTTTGAGTTATGTAATGCACCTGCAACATTCCAAAGAGCAGTACTAGGAATTTTTTCTGATCTAATACATGATTGTGTAGAGGTATATATGGATGATTTTATAGTCTATGGGAATACATTTGAAGAAGCTTTGGAAAATTTGGAAAAAGTTCTTAAAAGATGTAAAGAAGCAAACCTTTCACTAAGGCATGAAAAATGTTTTATGATGTTTACAAAAGGTATTGTTTTAGGACATCACATTTCAGGAGATGGGATTAAAGTTGACAAATCTAAATTTGAAGTCATCTCTAAATTATCAATTCCAAATTGCCAAAAGGATGTTAGAATTTTTCTAGGATTTACAGGATACTATAGAAGGTTTATAGAAAATTTCACTAAAATTGCATCCCCAGTCTTCAAATTTCTTACCAAAGATTGTGAATTTAGTTGGAATTCTGATTGGCAGTTGGCATTTGAAACCTAAAAAGTAAAAATTTCTAAAGCACCCATTTTAGGAGGTCCAAATTGGAAACTACCTTTCCAAATTTCAACACATGCTTTAGATACAGCTCTGGGAGCTATATTGGGACAAAAAAATTTGTTTTCTTATGCCATTTACTATACACGTAAGAATTTGACTCCTACTGAGTTAAATTATACTGTGATTGAAAAAGAATTTGTAGTTGTTGTTCATGCAATTAACAAGTTCAAACACTATATAACAGGCTATGAAACCTTTGTTCATACAAATCACTCTACAATTAGATATTTAATGAATAAACCTATTACTAATGGCAGAGTTACAATATGGCTTTTACTTTTGCAAGAATTCAACATTATTGTGCTAGATAGACCTGGAAAACAAAACACAGTTGTTGATTTCTTGTCCAGGCTTCAGAATATCAAAGAAGATTCTCCGGTTGAAGATAAGTTTCCTGATGAATATATTTTTGCAGTAACTACTCAAACTCCTTAGTTTGCAGATATTGCTAAATATTTAGTGATAGGAAAGTTACCTTCACATTTTTTTGCTAGAGAGAAAAGAAAAAGTATTCAGGTAAGTGCAAGATATTCATGGATCACTAATGAATTATATAAAACAGGCCCAAATCTTATGATCAAAAGGTGTGTCACGGAAGATAAAATGCCCGAGATTCTTAAGGCATGTCACGATGAGCAATGTGGTGGACACTTTACTGACAAGAGGACAACCTATAAAATCCTTTCTTTAGGATATTATTGGCCATCCATCTTCAAAGATGCTAAAGAATATGTTAGGAGATGTGAAAGCTGCCAAAGGGTAGGGAAACCTACTCCCTCAAATGAAATGCCACTACAAATTCAGGTACTCATCGAACCTTTTGAAAAGTGGGCCTTAGATTTTATTGGGCCAATTAATCCTCCATCTAAGGAGAAGAAGTATATATTGGTATGCATTGATTATGCCACTAGATGGGTAGAAGCCAAAGCATTACCTTTTGCTAATGAAAAATATGTAGTTAATTTTCTTTTTGAGGACATCTTGACTCGTTTTGGTGTTCCAAGATAAATTGTGACAGATCAGGAATCTCAATTTACATTTAAAATGGTGCAGGGCCTTGTGGAAAATTACAAGATAAAACATTGGAAATCTACTCCCTATCATCCACAAGAAAATGGTCAAGTGGAATCTACAAATAAAGTGATTGAAGGAATCCTCACCAAGACTGTGCATCTACATAGAAGAGATTGGGTGGAGAGGATTCCTGAAGCCTTATGGGCCTATAGAACTACACGGAGGAACACAATGGGACATACACGCTATGAACTTGTTTATGGCAAACAAGTCTTGTTCCCTATAGCGTTCCAAATCAGAACTTTCAAGATGGCAGTCCAATTGGGACTAGATTTATCAGAGGCACAAAATCATAGGCTAGAGCAATTAAATGAACTTTATGAAATCAAGCAAGAGGCACTTCAAAGTACTAGTATAGTCCAACAACAGAGGGCTAAATGGAATGACAAATTAATCAAGGACAAGAGGTTTCAAGTGGGAGATTGGGCGCTATTATTTGATTCAAAGTTTAAAAATTTTCAAGGGAAGTTTCAAACTCATTGGTTTGGGCCATATGAGATTGAAAAAGTCTTTAGTAATGGAGTAGTGAGGATAAGAACAATAGATGAAAGTAAAACTCCTCTTCTTGTGTTTGGTCATAGATTAAAGATATATCAAAAACCAATTTCGAAAGAGGAGTTCATTAAGATTTTCCAAGACAAGTATGAAATGAAGCTAGTGAAGAAGAATTCTTCTTCTCCACTAAATTAGTCTTTATTTTTGCTAAAAAAAAGAAAAAAAAATTGTAAAAGGTTGAAAACCAATCATTGATTGGCATACTTATACAGAAAATATAGGGTGAAAATCAGAGGTTTCTGGCACCCTATATTTTCCACTTTCTTTATGTAATAAGTAGTGACAAAAATCTATAGTCACTCTGTAGTTTAGATTCTGCAAATTCATCATCTCATCTCACCTCACCTCACTCCCTTTTATTTTTGTAGTTTCACTTCATCTCATTGACATATTTTATCAATAAAATTTTCAATTTTTCCTTTGACAGCTTTCATTCCATTTTTCATTTCATTTATCATCTTCTCTTACATCTCATTTCATTTTACTTACATAGCCACTTCCATTTCATTCATGATCCATAAGCCATATTTCACTTTCTTTTTCACATTTTACAGCTGATTCCGTTCTGCAGCTAATCTAATTCTACAACTACAATTTGTTTGTCAGTTCAAGCATAAGTGTACAACTTATAATAAAATCCTGTATGCAGGGAATTGAGAAAAAAAAATGAAGACCAACCATGCTCAAGGTACTTGTTGATTAGCATAAAAAAAAATAGCAAGTGAAAGGTAAAGGTTCCAAAGGTAAATGAAAAGATTTATTTCAAAAAGCAATTTGAAAACATAAGTTTGTATAGTATGTATAATCACATGTCTCCTTGGTCAACCATAATTTGATTTGACCGTCACTATATCTCCGCCATATCTTCCATCTTTAAGGACAAACAGTCTCAATGATTCTTTCATAACAAATCTCTGGTTCAAACTCCATAACCTGTACTCAAACGGTCCTCCACAACTCCACCTGTTAATAGTGAAGATGACGATGTGACCTACCTATCTATGACTCTCTAAACCCATACTGTCTATTTATTACACGTAAAACCTTAAGTTTATCTCTCCTATACACACAGTCTTTCCATTTTCATATATACACAGTCACTTCATTTCCATACACACAATCATTCCATTTCTTAAATAGCACTCATTTTATAGACAGCAAGAGTAATTTTGAAGGTTAATCGAAAACAAGGGATATCGGGCTTATTGTCAGGACAAAGCCTATAGGGGTAAAGTATATGGAGGGGTATCCAGAGCTTAAATGGATTCTACAGAAGGCTAGATGGTTAAATTTTATTGAGAAATTTGATGGCTACCACAAGGAAATTATCAAGGCTTTTGCAAGGTCATTTGATGGCACAGAAGTGGACATAGGAGATATTAAATTTGCAGTCACATAATCCTTCATAGCAGAATAAACAGAGCTATTGAGATAAGAAGAAATATGGTTTAAAACCAAGGAATTTCATGGTGAATCTTGGAAAGTTATCCTTAGAAACCCAGGTATGGATGTTACAGTATTTAGGAAGGGAACTCCTATTTCAGCACTGAAGAACAAATGGGGTAATATGATGTTGATACTGAAAAAATTCATTACATGTGAAGGAAGATTTGGGTTTATGTATGTTTACCATATACACTTATTAATGAATTTCTTAGAAAATGGAACCATCAACCTTCCCTTCTTCCTTCTAAACAATCTAGGAAGGATGGCTACAAATTTCCAAAAGAAAATTGAATCCATAGAAACAACTATGTATCATAATTGTCATGCGGAAAGAGTTAATCTTGTGGACAAAACCAACCTCCCTAGAAGCCTAAGACTTTCTAGTGACAAACAAGACAATTAAGAGCAATCCTTCTCTAAACATGCATTATCATACGAGAAAACAAGTGTTTTAAATCCTACCTGTAGTCCAACGCTGTTGTAGTAGTCTAGCCTCGTCGATCAAGATGAGCTCCTCCTTCACTTCGAAACCTGCATACACTAACAATCAAACGATTACATAACACTTGAATATCTCATAAAACAAAACATATTCAACACATAGACCAAGGAGTATATGAAACAATTCATTAATAACAAATCATTGAGAAGAATGGACTTATTTGTATTAATAGGAAACAAAGGAAACCATTACAACCTGAGCCTTGGTGTTGTGAAAGTTCCTCCTAGGGTCCAATAAGAGTTTTCCTCTACTTTGACAAGCTCACCCAATTCCAAATGAAACAAGAAAGGATGGTAATCTCTCCTCACAAGCTTCTACAAGGAAGTCCTAATTCCAGCAACATCTACCCTTTGGAATGTTCAGCTTTCAACCTCCCCTCTTTTGGCCCAATGCCTGTATTTATAGTGTTCTAGAGGAAGTTATTCAGTTCCAACATCAATGGGATACTCCCTCTTTTGGATGGGGTAGCTCCTCTCTTGATGGGATAAGTTCCTCTATAATAGGGATGCATGAACCATCTGGAGGCGCTCAATACACGTCAAACACTCTTCTAGAAGGCTCTAGAAGTGACCACAAGTAACTTTTTTTAAGATGAAACTCGCGCCTTTTGACCTTTACAGGGGTACGCACCCATCCCTTGACTTACAGAGCATACAAGTACGCAGGTAAAATGAGCTTGGGATGCGTACACGCAGGCAAGGTAGAGAGAACCTGCGTACCCAGAGATAAACATGTTTTTTAATGACTTTTCTCTCTTTTTGAAGTTTGACATGGAGAGCAGAGGTATAAGGCTTGACAAGGAGGATAATATGACTATTGATGGAGCCATATTAACTGCAGATAGTCATGGTGACAAATTTCAGTGTAACAGATTGCCCCCTAAAGTGCGAAGCCTGAAATAGATAAGGGTTTTATATCATCTAGGAAGGGTGAAGTACTTTATCATTTCAAGGATTATCTCGTGGAGATCCTAGTCAGAACCTGCAATTTTCAACACAAA